>NW_022046064.1:0-80298 GCF_001654015.2 Drosophila navojoa | reverse complement strand
AGAGAGAGAGAGAGAGAGAGAGAGAGAGAGAGAGAGAGAGAGAGAGAGAGAGAGAGAAAGAAAGAGAGAGAGAGAGGGTGAGATAGAGAGAAGGCGTCAGTATGAGAGAAGGCGAGAAGAAGGAAGGAAGGGAGAATACATTCCAACAGAGATTATCACAGAATGAGAGAGAGAGAAAGAGAGAAGGCGTCAGTCTGATAAAGAGAGCCAGCAGCATAGAGTGATTACAAAAAATTGGAAATGGAAAAAGTGAAAGAGAAACTGAGAGAACGAAAGAAAAAGATAGGAAGAACATATCCAGTAATTTATATACATATGTATGTATGTATGTATGTCATATTTGGGTATATTAATATGACAGAATCAAGGAGATTAAAGGAATTTAAGAAGAGAAAGTAGGAACAGTATCGATACCCGATATAAGTTTGTTTATACATTAGAGAACTTTAAAGATCAAAAAACAATAAAGAGAGGGGGACTAAAGATCCATATGAATTACTATGATGAACTCTATGTGCCAGCCTTTACCTATACAGCGTAAATATGCGCACCTACATACATATGTATGTATTTATGTAGCTGGCAGGCAGTGCAAGTGATTTGAACGGTCTACAGGGTATCAACCTGTCACACTCCCGGCTCGGGGCATGTGCGGTCGCAGCGCACGTGTTGGGCTAGGCACACTTTGTACTCTACTGTGCATGAATGCTGTGCGATTGATATTGTAATTTCTGGTATTTAATTGCGGCTTTTGCGGTTGCCGGCCTTTGGGTTTTTTTTTTTCTTTTTCGTTTCGTTTCGTTTCGTTTCGTTTCGTTTCTTTTATTTTCGAGTCGCTTGGCTTGGGGCGCACGCGTAGATCACATTGCAGTTGGCGGCTGGCTAATTATACAGCGAACCGCACAATGGGGTAAACAGGGAATTTGTATTGCAAAAGCAAACAGTCGAGTGTCTCTGTGAGTGTGGGTGTGCATGAGACTGTGTATGCGTGTGTGTGTGTGTTTGTGTGTGCTTGTGACAATTGAATTGAGCCGCTGCCAAAAATGGGACAATTATGGGCCATTTTCTTCATTTGTGTCTGCTTGATTTTTTTGTTTTTTAATTGTAATCTATTTTGTTTTATTATAGCTGCTGCGTGTGGGGCAATATTGTTATTTGTTACTGTTTATCTATTTTATTATTTTTAAATGTATTTTTCTTTTGGTCAGACACGCGCCAATCGCACACTCCTTCACACACACACATGCATACTTTAACGGCATTATTATTATTATTTTTAATAAACTATAGGCAAATTATTATTCTAAGTATGCGACGTTTCTACATTATTGAGTTGCCTGCCTTAGATTGCTACACATTTGCTGCTGTTGTTGTTGTCTTTGTTGTTACTGCTGTTGTCGATTTGTTTTGAATAAATTTAGCCACTTTACATTTTGTCTTTTAGCCATTTTCGTGTGCGCGAGCATTCACATTGCCCAATTACATGAAACCCATGAAAATAGACAAATGAATGAATGGCCCAACACTGCTGGCCAAAACAGTTGGCACGCTCAGACTTTGAGAATTTACTTTGACGAAAATGCCTAAATTGAATTGCAAATGAATTTAAAGAAAAAGGATAATAGTAAAAATATACTAAATAAAATGTACATATTGCATTTGACACTTAATTGAATATTGAATAATTATTCTGTTGCACATTTCAGTTACGTTTCGTATTAAAAACATCGTAAATAATTCAGCACACATCTGTTACACAAGCGTACCATTCGTTTGGCCATCACTGTATTTATGCAGAAATTTGAAAATATGCAAAGCGACAGAAAACATTGAACGGGCCGCAGCGCGTGTGAGTATGTGTGTGTGTAATCTGCATTATCCGTGTGCGCACACACAAATGCACAGATTGGGCATTAAGTGGCCATGCTTTGGCTGTGGCTTTGGCATGCGCCACACACAAATGCACAAACGAACGCGCCGAGCAAAAGAGACTGATCAAAATATAGCAGAAAGAGCGTTGAAAAAAGCAAAAGTTTTATTAGCTATTGTTGCTGTGATTTTTGTTCCTTTTTGTTTTGTTCACTGCCAAAGCAAGGCTGCCGATGACGCTGCCTTTGCCCTTTTTACAATAACAACGCAGCGAGCGCACTGTAACAGGCCTTTCGAAAAACGGTAAAAAAAAATGAGCGCCCAATGAAGATGAAGTGAAGGCAAGCGAATTGTGCGCGCATCCTGAATGCTCTAATTCATGGGAATCGATTGAGAGTATTAAATATTTGAATTTAACTACGTATTTATTTGTGATATTTTGCTTTTCTAAAAGAATTGAAAATATCTGTTGAGGCTTTTTGAACTCTTTTGAATTTGATGCTCAGTTTTATGGTGCAAAAAAAAACAATTAGAATTCCGAGTTGAAATCGGTTCACCTAAAAACTGGTTTAGCAACCTTGATCGCTATGCATTTGTTTTGCAATGGACTAGAGAATCGTAGTACACAAAACTTTGCTCTGTCACATTGGATGTTTGGCAATTTTCAGCTCTAGCTGAAGCGCAGCTTGAAGAGTAATCAGCAGTCGTTGCATTTGTTTTTGCCTTGCGCTTTGCTCAGTTTCTTTTTTGGCTCTTTAACGTACATTCATTTAATGATGTTTGTTTTTTGCGTCTTCTTCTTTTTCGTTTGTTGTTCAATTTAATTTTGGTATTTTTGTTTATTTCTTTTACTTGTGTTTCTTTTTTTTTTTATTTAGTCATGAGTTTTGGGCTTTGCTTTGCATTTTGAATTTGCCGCGCAAGAAAAGGCGAACTGTTTGGCAACTGTTATACATTGAACTGTTTGAACTGTTATAACGTGTGCGACGCTTGCACAGGAATTTCCGTTATAATACACTCACACTATCACAAAAAAAACAATGGACTCCTGACTGCTCCTGGTGTGGGCCGGACTTCGGTTTCGGCTTCGGGCTGCTGACGCTGGCCAAGTGTCTGTCTGGCTGACTGCCTCACGGTACAATGCCAAGAAACTGCGACAACGTGCGAATTTTAAACGAAAAACACTTTCTAGCTAATTGGAGTGATTAGTGGCCGGCGTCGCCGTCGACGCGATCGTTGTTGCTGCTGCTGCGCTGCTGCTGCGCTGCTGTTGCGCTGCTGCTGCTGCAGTTGTTGTTGGCGTAATCGTAAACGGAGGGTCCAAGAACGCCCCAAGAGTGAAATGGACAAGGTTATCTATCTACTGTTAGCTGGAAGTGTGAACAGTTAACTGTAAATAATCAAAACAACGCTTGCGGGAGGGAGAGAGGGGGTAGCTACTGCTCGGGACTAGGAGTCATAACAGAAACACAGAAACCACTCAAGAGATTACGAAAAGCATCGGTCTTTCCCCAGCACAAGTCCAGAACAGGCGGAACTTCAGTTCAGTGTTGAAGCCCATAAAAAAAGAGCAAACAACATTTGGCTGGACGTGTGCCGGCCCTTATATGTCAGTACACTGACAGAAATTTCGACAAACATTTCAGTTTTTGCTGAATACACTTAATATAAAATCTAATTGTTTAAAAAGGAATAAGAAAAGAGTTTCAAGATTTATAGAGGAATATCTGGGAGCACTCCGGCGGAAAGACAACTCAAGTAACAAGGAAATTCGGTCGAGTGTATCTATGTATGTAGGGTCTGGCTAAAGGCTGGGCTACTCGGGCATTTCAGTGGTTCCACATGCCGATAAGATTGTCGTCTGTCAAGACCGTCAAGAGCGTAAGTATCTAATGGCTATTTATTGTCACTGGGCGGTCGTGTTGCGTTTGACAGTCATAAATTCTAATTAATAAGCACAGGCGTGCGGCGAACCCATAAACAAATCTCAAGCCTATCCAAAATACTCACACACCTAATATACAATGGTGTGCGTGTGTGTGTGTGTGCGCGCTTAGGGGGAAGAAAATTAGACATATGGTTAGCACTTGGCAGTAAAGTTGAAAGCGTCAATAGCTGATCTGGTGGGCGCAGCGGGGGCATGCCGAGTGGCATGGGGAGCCACTAGAATGGGTAGGGCCTTATCGAATCTATCGCCCCCGTTGGCAGCCATTAGCGCGTGATTATGCGCTGTGATTTGCCACTAAATCATAAATATCATGATTAACCGCTGATTGGGCCGTATTTGTGATTTGCCCATGATACGATTCCATTTCGCATTTCTGCGCTAATCGCATGACTAAGCGGGCGACGAGGCGACGCCTCAGTGGCGCACGATTGCAGTCTACCTGCCGCTGTTGCTGTTGCTGTTGCTGTTGTTGGTGGCAACCCTGCAGGGCTGCCATGATTGCCCAACGCTCATTACTCAGTGTGTGTGAGTCGATCGACAAACATGCGCCCATTTGTGTCAACAAAGCGTGAATCGAGTCGAGTGGAGTGGCGTGGAGTTGAGCCGAATCGAGGCGAGGCGAAACGAGGCGAGGGTAGCGCACTTCACATTTGTGTGGGGGGGGGGAGCTCAGAAGTGGCAGAGGGCAACAACCCTGAAGAGAGCCGCGGCGAGCCAGGAGCATTCACCACTTGACTTGGCTGTCCACTAGGAAAGTGGACAAGAGCAGCCGAAAAGATTGAGAAGTCTTCTACTCTGATCTCGCATTGATCTGCCAACATTGCGTATACGTAATATTTGAGCATGAGAATATTTAACACTGCAGCAGCCTAAACTAACTAGCAATAATCATTATTATTCTCATTATTATTATCAGCATCATAATTGGCAAATATTCAATTACTTGAACAGTGGAAATGCATAGCTTGAATTGCATAGCTAAATTGTTTTCATTTCGATCGCATCAAATAGTTTTTCGCTCGCCATTTGCATTCTCTTCTAATTATACGGCTATCGCTTATCGCTCCGGAAATGCTATGGAGTGTCATAATTATGAATTATAGCAGCGTCGATTAGCACTATTAATCCAATAATTGCTGTAATCAACTCAAGATTGACTTACTAATGAAGCGCAACGACCCAACGCCTGACTCACTCTCTCTCTCTCTCTCTCTCTTACTCTCCCTTTCTCTCGTTCTCGCTTTGGATATGAACTTGAACCCTATATATAGTATCTGTGCATTTATATATTTCTGATATTGTCAAGTTCGGACTGAGTGAGTTAACTGTATATGCGCATCTATAAATAGCGCTAGGTGTGGGTAGGGTAGGGGAGGGGGGAAGGTTGCTGTTGCGGTGCTCAGCTGTTGCCAGCCAGCTGTTAAATGGCTTATACGATACACAACAGAATTGATATATACCAACTATATACATATATTGAGATAATGCCCGTTATTTATAGCGTCGATCATAATCAAACTTCCCAAAAATCTTTCCATCAATTCAATTCGCTTGTTTTCAAATACCGTTTGGCCAGTCACGTGCCTAGTTGCCACCACATGTCTCTATCTCGCTCCAACTCTGCCTGTGTATGTGTGTGAGGGAGACTTGGGTACTGGTTTTGCTGTCCAGGTATTTGACTATTTTTAGCCAACATTTTTAGCTGCTGATTTCATTTCATTAAGCGCACTACTTGAAAATTCGTATGCGTTCTCGTCCCGTTGTTATTTGCTATGGCAAATATTTCGCATTCAATTAAAATCACAGTGACATCAAATTGAAAGAGGCCCCAGGCCTAACGAACTTCAGATGCTCTATGAGAAAAACTGGCGAGAAAAAGCTAACTGTCAATAGAAGACTTGGACGAGCGCACGCAGCTGTCCGATTGTCTGGATTATGGCAATTGTTCCATCATATCGAATATACATATATATATATATATATATATATAGGAATATAAATATATAATATTTCATGGTGTCAGTGATATAAAAATTACAGTACTTGGCCGCAAACGCATTCAAATAGGTATCAATGCCGACTGCAATCAATAAATTGTTGATATTACGTATACGTAATTTTTGCACTTTTTATATGAAATCGTTGATTATACAATGAATGCAAGTGCATACAAAGTTGCAGGCGCTACTATGCACTTTTGCACAGATAATTGCACTCTGTAAATATATATGTATGTAAATTTGAATTAATATATATACTAATTAAGTTAGAGCTGTTTAATTGAATGAAAGAATTTTTCATTTTCATTTGAAGCAAGTCAAGAATCTTTTGATATATGCAATTTCTATATGTATAATAATTTCTCGCATATTATCTATATAGCATGTAGTAATTGAAGTCTCTGCATAGGTATAGAAATTCGACTCCAGCTCTCCAGCTCCACTCGTTATTTCTTTGGGTCTATCTATGCAGCTGACCCCAAGTCATGTTTGACAGCAAAGCGTTAGCTGCAGTAGTTGGCTTATCAACATGGCGAGTTGTTAGGGCAATTGGCTGTTGTGTCGGAAGATAAGCGGCGCACGATTTACAGTTCACTTTTGAGCTAATCTTTATAGCAGGTGAATCAATCAATTTAAATTTGATTAAGCTGTGATTTCAGTGTGCGCGGGCCATAAAAGCTAACATACAATATATACGACTGGGGATTACACGGGTGTGTACATGTGTGTGCGTGTGTGTGCGTGTGTGTGCTGTGTGTAGTTTATGGCTTGACAGTCACGCGAAGCACTCGAAGCATGTGGCCCAAAAGCGTTTGGGCTGTTCGCATGCCTTTGCCTGATATATAATAATAAAAATAATAATAATAATAATAATTCAAGTATATATAAACTAATATGAAATGATGTATTTACTGGCTGTACATACATATGGATTTATATATCTATATAGTTTATTATTAATACGATTATTGTGTGCACAGTTGCGTGTTAATTTTTCTGTAATTTGCGCCCAAAGTTTGTTGTTTTACTTTTTGTTGTTGTTTATTTTATTTTGTTTTTATTTTTTAGCTATTTTGATTTTTTTTTTTTTTTTTGTAATTTGTTAACACAATGCATATGGCTCAGATCCAAAGAGTCGCTCTCAGCAGACAATTCTCAGCGTAGTTAACTATTATTAGAATTGTTGTTGTTGTTGTTGTTGTTGTTATTGCTGTTGCTGTTGTTGTCGGACAAGTTCACACCCTTTCGCCCACCCCCTGGCAGATCAATGGCCATTGGCCAAATGTATTTATGGCACAAATTGTCGCCTTTATAGTCAATGAGCCCAAAAAAAAAAAATAAATAAATAAAAAAAAAACGAAAAAAAAAAACTAATCAAAAAGCACCATAATTAGCCGCAAGCTAAAGCCAACTGCAAATGTTTATAATTACAACAACAATAGTAGCTAATATACATATCTAATATTGTTGTATACATTTATGAATTATTGTTTTAGGTTCAATAAACTCTTTTACTTAATTCAAATTTGGAATTTTCAAATTTAAATTTAATTTTTTTTTTGTGATTCTCTTTTAATAAATATATATGTATGTATGTATATATATATCATAGAGCTTTGGGCTTGCTGCTAAATTTACTACACTTGCACTTGTAAAACTATATAAAATTGTGTCTAGTTCAATGCTCAAATAATATTAGATATATAAATACATAAATACATACATGTGTATGTGTGTGTGTGTGTGTACGTGGCTAGCCCAATGACTTTTATCAACAAGGCATCAAAATAAATACTAGAACACAATTCGCTTTTTTTTTTTTGTATTTTGGGTTTGGGTTTGGCCCAGCGCCAGGCGAGAGGACAGCGGGGCGCGCTCTGCTTAGGGCAAGTGCATTGCGCATACGCTCTGTGGGCCCCGCAAGGAAGCATGACAACAAACGACAGACAAAGAGAGAGAGAGAGAGAGAGAGAGTGAGTGAGAGGGTGCAATGAGGGAGAGAAGGAAACAAATGTAAAACAACGTTCGCACATGCCACAAACCTCAATTAAATATATATATATATATATATGTATATGTATATATATACTATGTATGCACATCACACATACGCACCGTTTTTGGCCGCTAGATGCTGTGGTCAGTCAGTCGTTGCTGAGTTGAGATGCGTCTTGGCCAACTGCTTTCCACAGCGCAAACTGAACGAATGAATTTTGTTTTTGTTGCAGTTTTTAGCATTCGACTCGAACTGACGGTCCCACTGTCTCTCTAGCCATGTCGCTCGCAGCGCCACTGTCTCTGTCTCTGTATGTGTATGTGTATGTGTCTGTGTGTGTGTGTGTGTGTGTAAGTGTGCTTGTTTTTGTACTACTGCCAGACAGCGACTGCGACCGCCATCGCGGCCGAGACCGAGACCGAGACCTTCGTCGCCGATTAGAATGCAATTAGTGGCAACATCAACAGCAGCAACAGCAACAACAACAACAATAAATATTATTAACAAAACTTCACAAAGTTCTAAACAAACACACGAGATACATTGCAATGAGCATTAATTTCAATTTCAATTCAATTTCAATTCAATTTCAATTTATTTGAGCTACAAATTCGCTGTGAATCAATTTGTTTTTAATTTTCCTTTACTTTTATTATTATTATTTTTTTTTGTTATTACTTCCGGCATTTTCTTAGTTGTGCTTTGCTGCCTTTTTTTTTATTTATTTTGTATTTTTTTTTTCTTTCGTTTGTTTTTAGATTTTATTTTTATTTTTATTATATTTTTTTTTTATGATCAACGAGCTTAATTTGAAGAACGAGCGTAAGTACAATTGCTTATATAGCATATTATTTATGAGAGCAGTAAAAGAGCGAAAGAGAGAGGGAGAGTGTGTGACAAAGGGAGGGCAGAAAAACAGCCTTAAAATGATTATTTTAGCCTCCGTTTTCTTTGCTTAGCCTAGTTTATTTTATTTAATTTTTTTGTTTTTTTTTTGTTTTTTGGTCTCTGTACATAATATATTTTATTTTATTTAATTTTTCTTGGCTTTTTCGCTCATCCGTCGATGAGCCGCGCCAAGGTTTACGCTTTATTTGAGTTTCAGCTTGGCCAAAATAACACAACATATATATATACATATATATATCTCCCTCTATCCGTCTCTGGGCCAACTGCCTGGCTGAATGTTTGCGCAGTTGTCGATTCAGAAAGAATCTTTGGCTGTGGCTCTGGCTCTGGCTTTGGCTTTGGCTTTGGCTTTGGCCGTGTTCGCGTTGATAAGTGCTCTTAACAGTTGGCTCTGATTGTGAGGCGGGGCTGGGCTCTAACAATATGTGTCTATTTATATACACATCTGGCTGCCTTTACATACATATATCTGCATGATCTCAGAGCGCACTTGGGAACTGCCTTGTCATAGTGCCACCTGTTGCCTATCCGGGATTTGGCAACTTCAACTTGTGTTTTTACGTCTTACATTTGCTTTTCCTGCTGTTGGTTTTTTTATTTTAAATATTTATATATATATTTTTGTTTTTTTCTCATTGCAAATTAATCAAATTTGAAATAACTTTTGTTACAGCGCGTTCTTAAGTCGTTTATTACGGCTGGTCATTAGGCGTTCGCTCGGGGCTTTATTTCGATTGCGCTCCGTTTCATGTGGCAGCTTCAGTTGACTTTTATGATTACTTTTCAGGCTTTTTCTGCCCTCTCATTGGCGTCTCATTTGTTAGGAAACTGTCAATTCCGAACGATGCTAATGAGCCCGCCCAACACAGCCGCACAGGTGCTAACCATCGCCCTGTTATGTGCCGGCCGGGAAAGGCCCAACTCGAGCGGGCCCACGCTTCAGATGCGTAGTTTATAAATTCGATTGTTGCTCCACAGCAAAGATAAATAAAGAAAAGAAATCAGCCATCCAAAATTGGTTCACAATAATAGCAGATATACATGCATATATATATAGATATTACCCATGCCAAATGTATGCCATGGATAACATTTGGAATAACGCTTCGAATTGAGGCTAAGGCTCACAGCAAAGCGGAAGCTGCGTAGTTAGAGCGAAGTCTGTTAAGCGAAGTATGCTAACAAGTGCATGTTAAGAAAAGTATGTTAAGTTTCTACTGCTGATAAAATACACATGTTAAGCCTGTACTGTAAAGGCACGCATCAATTGGTCTGTTAAGCGAATTATGTTAAGGACTGTATGTTAAAGAACGTATGTTAAGTCTGTACTGCTGATCTAATATTCATGTTAAGCAAAGGTCAAGCTTAGTGGCTTGAGCGGATTCTGTTAAGCGAATTATGTAAAGGAGTGCATGTCAAAGATCGCATGTTAAGTTTGTACTACTGAGTCTCTCAGCATATGGGAATTTATAGAGCTTGAGCTGAGTATATTAGGTGAACTATATTAAAGGAGCACATGTCTATGGAAACTGTTTAGTATGTTAAACGAACACTTAAAAGAGAATATGTTAAGAAGTGCATGTTAAAGAGCGCATGTTAAGTCTGAAGTGCTGATATAATATGTATGTTAAGTCTATACTGTAAAGGCACTCAGCAATTGGGAAGTCGCTGAGCTTGAGCTCTGTTAAGGGAGATCATGTTAAATAGCATATGTTAAGTTTGTGCCTCAGTCTAAGGGCTGTTAGCAAATTGAAAGCTGCTTAGCTTGAGCTGAGTCTGTTAAGCGAGCTCTGCTAAGGGAGCGCATGTAAAAGAGCTTATGTTAAGTGTGTAGTGCCTTGATTGAGCCTCTCAGCTAATGGAAAGTTTCATAGCCTGAGCTGTTAGTTGGCCAATATTAAGAGAGTTTGTGTTAAGAAGTCCCTGTTAAGCAGTAATGCTAGGGGTTTACCCAAAATGTCATATGGCTTACGTTCAGCCTAGTCTGTTAGGTCAACTATGTTAAAGAGTATTTGAGTATTTGTGTCCAACAACTGCTAATCCGTTTGTTGATATTTTCAATGAAAATGAATGAAAATAGAAATCGGCCCCAGTTTCGATTCGAATGTCAGGCGGAAAGACAAGTAGTTGACTCATCAGCCCGACTGCGTGACTGCGTGAGATTCATTCACACCGGTTATCATTTGAATAAATATCTAAATATTGTTCTGGGGAAGGCTCTCGATGTTTTCTTGTTTGCCTAACCAACTGACTGACTAAGAGGGGGGAGTACGTCGTTCTATCTGTGCACAGTTATGAAATGCGAGCTGCGCGCCTTATCAGACTCCGATTTTGAGGCTCTTCGCCTTCGTCGCTTGCGTCTGGGTGCAAAGTGATCTTGGTTTTTGCAGTTTCAGACGTGGCACCGTCTTTGGCCAGTCATGCGGCCTGCACAGGGACAGGCGGCGTCTTATCGCCGACGGCGGCAATTATTTGGCCATAAATAACAATAAAAGTTTGGCCCGCAAATGCGGCTAGGCTCTTATCATAAACATCATCAGCAGCAGCAGTCACATCAGCGGCATTATCATGCAGCGTCACAGTGCTGACTGCTGCGGCAGACAGCAGCTGCCTCCCTCTCTTTCTCTCTCTCCCTCTCTCTCTCGTTGAGGTGAAAGCCGTGACCCCGCACAGCCCCTCAGCTGTGGAAAATTACCAAACTCGACGGTTTTCCGAGCGCCTTGAATTCCATTCTAAGGTCGCGCTCGCCTTCGCGTTCGCATTTCATGTTAATTTCGTTTACAAAGAAAACAAAATGAAAAGGAAAAAAACAGAAAAACCAAAAAAAAAAAAAAAAAACTACAACTACATTTACAACAAATATGCTATAATATAAACGAAGTAAATTAAAACAAGTTTTCGATCAGGGCTGCTGCTGCTGCAGCTTATCGTTTGTTGTTTGTTTGTCGTTGTTGTTGTTGTTGTTGCTTATGCAATCAGAGCTCGAAGAGTCCCGAAATGCCAGCAGCTGTTGTAGGCAATTTCTACTGATTATATACAAAAGTACGTTTTTTAATATATACTATATATACATAGATATATGTTAATGTGTTTTAGTGCTTGTCCTAAAATGTTGCATACACTGAGAGAAATGCATGTGTAAGAGTGAAGCTCTCAACTTATGCTGATTATATATGAAGTTAGATTCGATTCTTTTCAGGTATATACGTATTTTGGATAAAATGCTTGCTGTAAAATTTAGCAGGTTGAATACACTGAGAGAAATGAATGTGTGACAATAACATAATTAAATTATTCTGATTATATATGAAGTTAGATTCGATTCTCTTCAGATATACACGTATTTTGGTATTTAATGCTAGCTGTAAAATTTAGCATACACTGAGAGAAATGAATGTATGAGAAGTCAATTTTTACTGATTATACATGAAGATACTTATTTTCAATATATATAAGTTATACATGCATATATATGTATAAATATTTAAGTATTTCTGCATACACTGAAAAAAAAACGAATGTATGAGTATTCGATTTCTAGCTATTCTGACTATATGTATATAAGGAAATGTAACCTGAATTTCTTGAATATAAACATAATTTGTTATTTAATATTTGTACTAAAAAAGTGGAATACACTGAGAGAAATGAATGTATGAGATTTCGATTGACATCTAACTATGTATATAAGGAAAAGTAACTTGGATTCCTAGAATATATGCATAATTCGTTATTTAATGCTTGCCCTAAAACTTAGCATACACTGAAAGAAATGAATGAATTCATACGCATGTTGTCTATATACATATATAGACAAACTTGATACTTCCAAGATATATATACATCATATAAATGATATCTTGACAGTTCATTGAAATAATTTCCTTGAAAAAAACCCCTCTTAGAGTCCTTTAAGAACTTGACCCGCTTTTTCTCTCTGTGCGCCATTCGAATTGAACCGCTTTTGGCTATATTCCGCCACACTTGTTCCCGTTAGGCTGATAAGCTTAAGTAATTTGGACAGGCTGAAGTGGGCCCAGTTGAAATGCTGAAGTGCCGCAACTTAAGGCTAAAACCTTCGATGCTCTACATGAGACTATATGAGGGTCTATAGCAGCTCCGCATAGACATGTTGATATGAATTTCCTTTATTTAGATTAAACTGTTATTGTGATTTTCTTTGTTAGTTCTGCCGCGAATCGCTTCATGTTTGACATGCAAATGAAGTGTCTGTCTGTCAGGCATAATAAGATTTCATTGATTTCATTCGATTTCTTGTTTGCTTTTTCTGCTTTTTCTGCTATTTCTGCTATTTCGGTGATTTTTGTTTCTTTTCGTGTCAAAGATATGCACGACGGCGCTATTGTTAGGGCTCGATCGTTTCGCTCGATTTCCTAGGCATATCAATTGGCAACATGCGACTTCTAATTAGGTGATAACATGCCAGCGGCTCAAGAGATACACAAGAACTCCGCTTGGCTGTTGTTGTAGTCTCTTGATTGATTGACTGCCTGACTGACTGACTGTCTGACTGCCTGAGTGACTGACTGACTGTCTGCAAGAGCGCATAAATTATTTGCAAATTATATTATCGGGCATGTCCAAATATTTGTACGCTTGTTTGGCACCTGCCGTACCAACGTCGACGCTGATGCTGGCGCAGGCGCACACGGCGTATGAGTAATAAAGTCAATCTGCCAGCCCCTGCTCGTCAGCATTGTGCAAACGATTGCGGCGATAACAAGCCCAGCAAAATATCATTATCATCAACAACAACAACAGCAGCCACAACAACAACAGCAACACGTCATCAGCAACAAACAGGGCAAAGGAGTCGCGTTGTCAAGAAATTGCGCAAAATGTGCACAGCAAATTAATAACAACAAAAGCCAAAAGCCAAGTGGCAAAAGGCAAAAGGCAAACAACAATTACAACAACAACAACAACAACAACAACAAAGGGCGAAAGTTATTTTTGTGTGCATTAAGCAGCAATGTAAAAAAAGAAATAAGTGCACCAAAAGGAATTTCAATTATATGCATTTATTTATAACAGCTAAAATATATATCTGTATATATATACAAACATACATAAATAAATATATATATGCATATATGCATATGCATCAAGCTGATTTAGTTATATGTATGTGCTTTAATTAAAACACGAAAACAAAAACGGCGAGAAATTTAATTGAAAAATCTGAAATGTTTGCAAATTTGTCAAGAGTGCCAAACAGCAGCTGAGCCTCAATGATGAACTAGAAGATACCCTGGACTGGCATATTTGGGATTGATTAAGATACTGTTATACAGCGTACTGTCATACAGCGCTGATTATACAGTTGAAATTCCTCCTTAATGCCTTAATGCCCAACTAGAGGATACCCTGAAGTGGCATATTTGGGATGCATTAAGATAGGTGTTATACTGTTATACAGTAATGATCTGAATTGAATTGAAATTCACTCCCAGAGGGAGCTATTCAAAATCATTTTTCTTATCCAAGTGTTAGCAGAGATTTAACGTCAACTTATCGAACTGTTATACAATACAATTACCGTATAACACTTGAAAATGAAATGTTACAAACATTGCTTCAGTTTCCAGAGTTTTACTTCAACAGTTCTGAAAGTTAAGAGCACCTATGTAACTGTTATACAACATTACTACTGTGTAGCACTGTTATATTAACTCTCAGCTTTCATTCAACTTATTTTACTTAGCTAGAACCCAACATTTTTTTAATATAAACAACACTAAAAGTACCATTTGAACTGTTATACAACATCGCTACTGCATACCACTGTTATATTAACTGCGCCCTCCGCTTCACAGCTATGCAAACTCCTTTTCCTTGACGAGACGTTAGCAGTGGCACTTATTGAACTGTTATACAACTGTTATACTGTTAAATGAAAATGGAACTTAGAACTTCTTTAGCAACGGATGAATAGTGTTTTATATCAACAACTGAACTGTTATACAACACTGCTATTAAATTTAAATTAAGTGTTTACGGTGCTAGTCAAACTCCTTTCAATGGGCAAATCATGAAGATTAGCTTTGTTTTTTTTTTACAGCTGTTATACAACACAGTCAGCTTGAAGTGATTTATCCCCTATTTGCCTGACATTTGAATGAAATAAAAAATAAATGGCTAAATAAGAAAGATTTGATTTATTTACAATTGTAAAATAACTAAAATTATTTATTTGTTTTTAGAATTTAAAAATTCGAAGCTGTTTGGGCAATCGATTCGCTAGATTGAAGTATCTGTGGACGATATTTCTTATTAGCCGGAAAAGTAATATATATATCAAGTAATATAATATACATTATTAATATTAAATTTTAGATAGGATATATAGATTCATATCTTTCCCTATCTACTGTTGCATAACTGTTTGCAGTTGGCAAATTATTAACTTATTTAATGCAGTGCGCAGTGCGAATGTTATTCTCGACGCGTTGCGTCGCATCGCTGCCGGCGTCGCCGTTCGCGTCGCAGCTGCTATAAATAATTAAAAAGTTTGCGCGCTCGTCAAATAGTTTTGTTTGCCCCGCCGCTGTTTGTATCTTCGTGTGAGTATCTCAAACTGTCAGCAAGTATCTCTCTGTCTGTGCGCGTGTGTGTGTGCGTGTGTGTTTGACCATTTTGCGGAAGTGCATTGATTTTCCACTCAAGTAGGCACTTGACTCGAACAGTCGGCATTTGCAATCGCAATCGACGTAGAAATAATTTTCTCACCTTTTAGACGCTCTCCAAAAAATGCAAATTAGTTTTTTTTCCCTCCAATGTTTTTGTTGTTGTTTCTGTTGCTGCAGTTGTAACTAACATTTAATTAGAACTTTGTACTTTTTTTTTTTTTTTTTGCTTTGCCTTTGCTTTTTGTTTAGGTGATTTGTTATCGCCCGAGTATTTATGTAAATTGTCTTGGAAGTGAACAATTTACATCGGCGGAAATCCGCTCGAAACTTCACAAACTTAAAACGCACAAAAGATTAAATGCTTAGCCGCAGCTTAAGGGGGGGAGCTTAGATGGGACTTGGAGAAATGATTGAGTGCAGCAGGATATGCAAAAATTCTAGTCGGGTGTGCTCAGCTCGAAGATACCTCGACCCAAAGTGAAAAATTGTAGAAAATCCATATGAAATTAGAAAACTTGAATAATCTAGCTTGAAATTTTTAAGAAATGTAATCAAATAGCTCTACTTCAATAACTTTCTAAATCAACTTTGATTAAAAGATTCCACACGAAGTATAGATCTTCAGTTTTTACAAGCTCTACAGGTGCTATAGATAGAGGGGATGGAAAGATTGGACAGAGCAAGTTTTTTTGTTGATCTATATATATTTTTAGTGCAGTCTCCAGTCTTACTTCCTTCTATTTTGAGCTCTTCAAACTGAATTCGTACTGTCAATGAGCTCAGGATATACTAATAAATGTCTCGGATATAAGATTTGATGGACGAGCTAACAGAGGCTATATCTTTAGATCTCTTCTAACTCAATATATGTAATTCTTCCACTCACTTCCTAATGTATAGGGTATACCATTGTCCACTAGACTCTGAAGTTTTGTGTGGCATAAAGCGCATCTTTGGACTAATCGAAAACTGAAACTCAAATTCAAACGGAAACTGAAAAAAAAAAACTAAAACTGAAACTGAAATTAAAACTGGAACGTCGTAAGCAGTGAAAGTTTTCTATGCTGATTTTTTGTGTGTTTTTTTTGTATATTTATATGATATTTTTTGTTTTTTGTTTTGGAGTTGGGCTCTGATTGTGTGTGTGTGTGTGTGGCTACATCTGGCCTAAGCTCGGGCATTGATAAACTGCGCATGTGCGTCGAGCGCTTAAATAACCAAGCGACAGCTCATGCAGTCGCGCATGCCAACGATCATCAGACGGCGGACATATCCATAAGATACTCCGCCCGCTCGCATTGGGATTCAGATTCGCATTCGCATTCGCATTCGTATTCGTATCCGAATTCGCATTCGAATTCGCAGCTCCATTCGCGCGTCACTTGGCCGCATTTGGGCAATGGGCTATAGATGCGTGAATGGCAAACAGCGAATCGCTATTATTATTACTATTAGGCTGGCTATTATTATTATAATGAATATTCTTCTTAATATTACTATTATTATTATTATTAGCATTGTTTGGCTGGGCGCTTGGGACTTGACGATTGCCAAATGCGGCGTCTTTGTGTCTAGGCCCAGCTGTCAATTAAACGCCTCTCGCTTGATTGACAGCCTGCCCTAATTATATATATATATATATACTAGATATATATACATATATATGTTTATATATCTACCCTTTTTCATACACTCTTTAGTTTTGGGCATTTAAATTTGCATGCGCTTAGGCAATGCCATTTTTTTACAACTTTATATTTTATATATATACATATATACAGAGACATACACAAATATATATATATATATATCTGTATTATTTTTTGTCGTACTTAATGGTTTATTGTTTTGTTTATGACTTGCACTGCACTCACACACACACACACATGCATACATACACGCCTCGGCCCGCCCTTCCCCATCGGCGCTTGCCCTTGCAGGCGGGGTGGTTGGCTGTCATTAGAACGGTTTGATCATATACTTCGACTTCCACATCTATTTTCACTTCCACTTCCACCGCCACCTTCACTTATTTATGGTTTCTGCTGCTGAAACACACTATGCAATATTTGTTTGTTTTTGTTTATTTGTGCGCTGCGGCCGACTGTTCCCCTTTCGCCCTGCCCAGCGGCTCTTATACCGCCAGCAGTTTCGCACTCGATTTTGAGCCATGTTAGCTGGCGGCTGGCCGCAACAGGGCACGCTCTTATACTCTTATACCGCTGTTAGCATGCTGCACAGTTCTGTCTGCTATTTATGCTAAGGCTGAAATTCAATGTAAAATTACATTTACAGTAGTCAACAACTTACCGTTTGCACAGCTCTTATACGTATGCGAGAGCGCCAGCCAGTGTCTCCGCTGTCTCTGTGTGCGAGTGTGTGTGTGTGTGTAAGTGCGCGAAAAGCTCAAACAGGATGCGCCGCTGTGCGCAGAAAAAAAAAAAACAGCTACACTTCCGTCTCGAATTTGTTTTTGGGATATTTATGGTGTTTTTTTTTTGTTTTAGTGGATCGTTTTGCCTTTGTATAAGAGTTAATTATGGTACTTGCAGCCAAAGTGTTACGCAATCTTTGCTGCTCTTCGATTTTGATTTGATTTTATTTTGCGGCGTACGAAACGGAGAAAATTGTTCTTAATTTATAGGAAGCGCTGCTCGGTTGGCGGGGGCGAATAGTTTACATCTCCGTTCAATTTTTCCAAAAGTTAAATTGCAAAAAAAATAAAACCGAAAATATTATTTGTGCCAATTGCGCGCAGGACGTGCGCAATTTTCTCTTTTTTTTTTAGTTGTTTTCAAATTGTTCAAAAGTTTTTGTGTAAAAACTGAAGAAAACCGAACAAAAAAAAATTTTGGTTTTACGTGATAATCTAGTTGAAATTATTTTGTATTTAAATTTTTTTTGGATATATCACAGACACAGAATCAAGCCTTTAAATTATGTTTCTAGTTGCTTGTTGATTACGATTTTTGTAAATTTGTATTTTATTTTGTATTTTGCTTTTTGGTAACAAAAAACACGACCAACTCGAAAACGCACTAAAACGGTATTAAAAGCCGAGACTAAATTTTACTTTGCAAGTAATTTACAATGGGACTTGAAGCGGCGCGCAAGCCGAGCGTCGGGCGCAGAGCGACACGATGGCGAGCCGAGCGCGACACGAGCGAGACACGAGAGAGTGAAGCCGATGAAGCGATGCTTATCGGTATGGTGGAGTTCACTTCACTTTTGCACTTGTCGCTGCCCTGCGAGGGTGTTGGGGCTGAGGAGAGCCGTTGCTGCTGCCGCTGCTGCTGCTGCTGCTGCTGCTGCTGCTTTGGATATTTGCGTTTTGGCAGAGATGCGGCCAGATAACTGACACTGACAACGGGCCCGAGAAAAAAAAAATTAAGTATAACAGCTGCTCGTTATCGCAGATCGTCGTTCACTATTCGTGTGTGGAGCTTGTTGTGTTTGAAGCGTGGAGCGTGGAGCGTGGAGCGTGTGTTGTGGAGCTACGGCAGCTGTTGTTGGCGTTCGGCTTGGGAATGATGTTGGCTTAAAGCCAGTCGCTACGTAATATACGCTCAGATCCTGTTTACATGCCGTCAACGTCAACGTCGGCGTCGACGTCGGCGTCAGCAGCTGTTTGAGAGAGCGAGAGAGAGAGAGAGAAAGAGGGAGCGCGTCATGAGTGGGAGAGCGCAAATAAAGCGAAGCTGCAGCTTCATAGCAATCGCAAGCTTTTTATTTCGGCTCTATTCGTGCGTCGCGTCGTCTGTGCGCGGGTGAGCGCGCTGCGTCGCTGCTGCCGCTGGCGCTGACTGCGCAGCATCGTTGCCTGCGGCTTCGAACTCGCTTCAAACTTGCTCGATGCTGTTGGCTGCTGGCTGCTGGCTGCTGGCTGCTGGCGCTTCGTGCCTGTCTTGACTGTGGCTCCCTTAGCGCTCGCCGCTGTGGATTGCGAGTTGCGAGTGGACGGACTAACGGACGGACAGCGAGGGGCTGCTGCAGCCATTCAGCCAATCGCACAAGCGGCGCTTTTCAACTTTCATTAGAAATTGATGCTGAGCGCCGCTCAGCCACGCCTACTTCGGCAAGTGTGTGCGTGAGAGTGTGCTCCTTGTTCGATGCTCTCGATCTTCGTCTAGGTCTGGGTCTGGGTCTGGGTCGCTGTCGCGGTCGCCGTCGCAGCGTCGCACCGTCTCGGCTGTCCATTAGCATCTCTTATAATGCAATAATTGCTAATAATTGCCGTTAATGAGAAACAATTTGCATGCTGTGATTGATAAATTGCTCCTCCCTTTGCTCTTTCATGCTGCCACTCACGCACACACACACACACACACACAGTCACATTCTGCCGCTCTCTCTCTCTCACACTCTCATTGTTGCTACTGTTTAATGCGCTGGCATCCCGTTTTGTGTGTCACTGTCAGAGCCTGCGTCAATTGTTGAATGCTGTCCGAAAGGCAAACGAAACGAGAAAACAAAAGCGGCAGCTGCGCAGTGGCCGCGCAGTAGCTGCGCAGTAGCAATCGCCAAACAAGCCGCAGCATACATATACCCAGGCAACAACAACAACAACAACAACAGCAATTGTAGCGAGACAAAAAAGTAGCCATTTTATCGTATCAGTCTGAAATTTATTAATTATTTATTTATTTGTTTGCCTAAATGAAACGACGTCGCCGCCGAAAATCGCCTCGTTTTTCGTCATCTTTTGCCATTGCCGTCGTCATCGGCAAACGTCACGAGATTATACAAATGCACACATACACAGACAGACAGACATACATATGCATATGTGTGTGTGTTTGTGAGCAGATATCTATTGCCGTTTATCTATATCTCATCTATGAATCTGCTTCGTATTGTCTTTTTGCCGTTTGGCAACTTATTTGGGTTTCGTTAATTGCCTCTGAAATGTCACTCTTATATTCGTTGGCTGCTACTTACACGCACACACACACACACATATATATATATACTGTACTGTTCATTATTTCTATTTCCCTTTTGTTTTGCCCATGCTTTTTCGGTTCCGTTCAGTATACTGTAAACTTATGTTATACTCATCACTCTCATTTGCGCTCAGCTCTTTCGATTGCATCTTATACAAATTTCTGCGTCGCATTCGTCTCATTTCGTGCCCTTTAGAATTAATTTTAGCCACAAAAACACTTTTCATTTTGATAATTTGCTTTCGTTTACGTGACACTGGGCACATTTCCATACGTCTTCTACAAATTATAAATATGCTGGCTATAAATATTATATATACATACATATGTATGTATATAGTGCATTATAGAATTTTCTAGACATATGCCATTATTATTGATTTGTTTTCACTTTACTTTTGCATTTTCTGGCCTACATTTCTGTAACTTTTAATTTGAACAATATCCATGTCTTGTACAATTTAGTAAGTATTATCTGATTTGTATAGAAATATGACATTATTATTAATCTTAATTTGTTTCCACTTTTTCTTTTGCAACCCAAATTGTTATAACTTATGTGAATACCAGTTATGTTAAGCTTATTATATAATTACGCTTATTAATGCTTGTCTTATACATATGCATTATTGCAAACAAATAAGTCTTAAATCATATACATATGTATATCTGGGTAGTAATCTCACTAGATTCTCATCAGATAGTGATTCTCTGCAGTCTTAGTCAGTTTTGTTACAGCCTAATATCCGTGCTGTTCCTATGGTATTAGGCGTAGTTCTTCAAATTGCTTGTAACAGAATCATAAAGATAACATACGCATCTATGTTATATAATAACAGTTTTGTTCTAAGTCAACTTATACAAACTGTTAAAAACGCACTTTATTCGTATACGATTCGGATAACATGGTTTATTATGTTATAAATTCAGTCTTATACAAAGCTGCAGGAATATACATATTTCGGCTCTTATAAACACGCATGACTCAGTCTGTTGTGCACTTGATTCTTATTTGATTCCAAGGCTTATACATTTTAATACTCTTACAGCTGGCACACTCATTTACTGCTGTTGTACTCTTCTAAGAAGATAATCTTGTGCAGCTATCCAATAGTCATTTTATGGCCTTCTGCTGACGTCTTTTGAGCTCTGCTAATAGTCGCTTATAGAGAGCTACAACTTACATATCTATGTAATATAAAGCACAGTCACTATCCAAACAGAATCTGCTGCAGTCTCATGGGCGTCTAATAATGCCTTCAAATTAGTTAGTTATAAATTTGTCATGTTGTTTACTGCAACATTTCTTCCCCATATACATATATGTATACACACATACATACATATGTACATACATATGTATATGCGCATACTTTTCCACTATAAGTAGCGTTTGGTGTTAATTGTTAATTTATTTATAAGACTGTTGGCGGGATTCAATTTGTGAACGTTCTCTGCCAATTAGAGTGCACAGAATCTGCACAAATCTGCCAGAAGCCGCACCGGGGTCCAGTGTACGCCGGAGTGAACACGGTTCAAGCAGCACGTGACGTAGTTGGTGGATGATGCCTGGAGCGGGGAGCGAAGGGTGTAAATACAGTTAAGTAATGCTCGCTGCAATTATCGTTCAAGCTATATCAAATGGCTATACATATGCATATATGTATGTATGTAGATCGAGTGTGTCGACAGCTGCGTCGGTGTCGGCGTCGGCGTCACGTGTGACACGTGTCAAATCCGCAGCATTGCATAACGATCACAATAGACAAAAACACACAAATACATACATATGCACCTATGTATGTATATGCATATAGTGTGTATAAGAGTGAGAGATATTCACAATAGATTAGAATTGAAATATAATTATGATATGCCCGGAGCTGAATGCCATATTCCAGCTGACTAAGAAAGACTTGTACGGCGCGCTATTTATTTATATATCGGGTATATATCTAGCAGATATACAAGTACACACACACACATTCGTATGCAAATCATTTTTACGAGTACCGCAATTGCTCGTAAATTTTTGCTTCTTAGAAATGTGAAGGCAACCAAATTGCGACCAACTGAACGCACTGCGGATACCCTAACAATTCACAATGCAACACATTGATTCACAATGGACAGTTATGGAGTGCATCTACATTCATTCATAGCTCTAGATATTTCTTATAGTCATTCCCAATCAAAATATTTATATTTTTATCTTCTCCTTTATTTCGAAATGAAATAATAAGAAACCCTTTTTTTTAATTTTTTTTTTTTTTTTTATTATACGCTTTTTTCTCCATATTTTAACACATAATGAATTAATAAAATTCATATTCAACATCAATTGAGTTTTATTCAATCTCTATCAGAGTTCAATTCTATTTTACATTGCCTACATTTATGCGAACTTCAACTCAGAGAGGTCTGTAGGTGAATGTGGGCGTATAAGTTGCGTATAAGTTGTATATAAATTAGAAAACTATAAGTGGAATATGGATTGCCATGCTCTCGGAGCTGAGCCTTCGTTTGCATGAACAACAGAAAAATAATAATACCAATGATAATGATTTGTTATTATGGCTCAGTTAGTTTTTCCTTAAACAGCATCCGCTAGGGAGTCACTAGGTTTCTTCCTTGGGCTTGCGCTGCCTCCCAGTTTTGCTCTAGGCCATATCCAGCAATAACTTCAGAGTGGAGCTTCCTATGTGCTCGATCTGTGCTCTGTCCTTTTCGCACACTTTTTTCCAAACAGCTTTCTTTTTGCTCAGTTGCTCTATTATGGCTTCTACTTGAACTTTACCGACTGCTTTTGCCATCTCAGCTTCCTCTTGTACGCAAGTCAGCTCTATGTCTTCTATTCCAGTAAATGAGAAAACATTTTGTAGATTATATTTAGATGTTATTGGTACTCTTCCATTTCTTTGCACCTTCGCATGTTAATGTGATCAGACACAGACAGCCACTGCTCTAGATCGGCTATAATTTTCACGGTTCATCCCTCGTATCTCTCAATTAATCATTTTGCCTTACAAAATGCTAAGATCTGCTGCAGTTGCTTTTTCGACTGCATTGACAATTCGTAATCTTGACGGAGATCTCAAGAGTTCCGACACACGCAGACCGACTATATATCTCTCTCAGCTAATATCAACAGGCTAGCTCGCTGCAACTGCTGCTAGGGCTGCATCGCCCTACTTCTGCTTAGTAGTAGATGATGCTTTCTTCCGATAGTGATTAGTCTACCCACAGAACTTGTCTTCGAAGACTGGTCTTATTCTCTAGTCTTATCCTTGAGCATTTCATTTGTCCTTGAGTCCCTATCATATGCTCTCGGCAGATCTCGGCTGGAATAGTCTAGCCCAAAAGCAGAAGTGACTCTATTTTTACAAGTGGCAAGTACAAATCATCAGGAACATCATGACTAGAGTAAGACATCATAGACCTTCACAGCGTTTCTTGGATTGGAATTCGGAAGGCATCTTCAGGCACTCCTAAGAGTTCCTAGACTGTTTCAGATGTGACAATGGCAATGACTATAATAATGACTATGATAATACCAATAACAATGATAATGATAATAGTTCTGGGCATCAAAATCTTCTATTTACACCACACATAGGGTATATTGTAGTCGAGCAGTGAAACAAACTGCGGATGACTGGGCGACAGGCAGCATATAAACACTGCATAAATCATTGTTGTGGCAAATCCAGCGATCTCGACAATGCGACAATATGGGTCAACTGCTATATAACCAACTGGCGCTATGCTTGTTGTTTGCTGCTCTGCTGCAGTCGAAGTCGCAGTCGCGGTCGCAGTCGCAGTCGGCGTCGCGACGCATCGTCGACTGTTTGCCTTAGCACCCAACTACCGCACTTGAATTTTTAATAACCTTTTCAAGTTCACTATGTGGGTGTATGTATGTGTGTGTGTGTGTGTGTACTTCTATGTGTGTATATATGTGTGTGTGTGTGTGACTGATAGCTGTGCTGTCAACTTTAACGCGCTTTGCTGCCGCTGGCTATCAGTCGGAGCCCGTTTACAAAGGGGTTAGCGGAGGGATCGGTCTATTGACTTAGCACCAGCTCTACATGCAAATGTGTGTTAGATATAAATACAGTTACACACGTACACGATCCGCACATTTGTATGTATATAGACTTTCCATCCACACTCGCTGCCAATTAAATACATATAAATATGAAGAGAAGTATTTCAACATTTGCTGCAATATTTTGTGGTTCGATGAAATGCTGGGAAACGGAATAATAAAACTATTACTCCGGCCGGGCATTACTGTTATTTTGCGGATGAGTGTTGCACCACACGCACTTATAATTAAATCAATTAATATGAAGAACAAATTCGACGGCCAAACTCGTCCACTTCTCTCTCTCACAATATAAACAAAGGCCAATTAACACTCTGGCAACGTCTCCCCCCCGGTCGAGAGTACGGCCAGCTAATGCACGCCGGAAAATATTGGTTTGCGGCAGCTAAGCAGCATTTCGCCATGAAAACTCTCAGAAAAGCTGCGCAAAAGCGATACCGAAAGCAATATTACGCATCGAGTTGATTCGAGATTGTCCCAGAGATTCGCGCCCCAGATGGAGTCCATATTATTAGTTGGGAGCCCAACTAACTTGAGGTTAATTTATGTTAAGTGACAGTCAAGTCTTGGCATTTAACTAAAGATTGAATTGCGAAATTCATATTAATAATAATGTTAATGAGAATCATAATAAAAGTAGCAATGATATCGATGACAATTCTAATGATATTCAGATGATGTTAATGACAATGATAATGGTTATACTATTGATTATCATAACGATTCATACTAATGATAATGATAATGATAATGACGATGATAATAGCAATAACAATGCTAATGAAAGTAATAATGATTGTGATTATATTATCAATATCAGTATTAAACACAATTATCATTCTCAAACTAATTAGTTGATGATAATGATAATGATAATACTAATGTTTAGAACAGCGATCATATGTAATTTAATAATGATAATGTTCATTATTGTTTATTATAATTATAATGATAATACTTTCATTTATAATGTCAATAATCATGATTAACCAGCATTAATGATGATGCTAATGACAATCGCAACAACAGTGAGAGTGAATCATAATGATGATGATAAAACATCATTAACGAACTTAGCGATGATGACAATAGTAATGCAAATGATAGCAATAATGAATTCGATTATAATATTTGATTCAGATATTCGAATCCATTGACTTGGAAAGTCAATTAATTTGCATGGTTTATTTCTCTTCTATTCTGCTTCTCCTCTATTCTTATCGAAGAATCGTTGGCCCATTTAACACATCATTTGGTTAAATTTCGAGCGTTTAACTTGGAAACCGCTCGGGCGCTTAGCCCTACCCATCGACTAAGCCAGCCAAGAAACGGTAAAAGCAAACAAGTGTGTGGGAGAGGGGGGAGGGAAGGGTTATCTTTACTTTAAATAGAACCCGGGGGGGTGGGTGTGGAGCATGTTCGTATCGCGCTCAGTATCAGCAGCGGGACGAAACGGTGCCGCCGCCGCTGCGTCGGTCTGCTTTGAATCATTAGCCCGCCGAAGTAGAGCCATCAATCTTTCAATTGCTTTTGGCTTTGGCTTTGGCTTTGGTGTACCTATGACAAGCTTGCTTTGGATAGAGCTCACCACAGCCAACCAACAGCTACAGCAGCAGCAGCGACGTCAACAGCAGCGACGGCAGCAGCGACGGCAGCTCGAGCGACGACGGCGACACCAACAAGCCCCCATTTGAAAAACCGGCAAGCGGCCGATGGCAGCGATCGCAGCGATGGCAGCGGCCGTTAAACAGCTTGAAACCGCTTTGGGCCAGTTCAAACTAGAATCGCTGAACGGGCATCGGCGCAATAATCGCTTTGTGGCTTGTCCATTGGATCTGAGCCAAAACTAACAGCCAAGTGCGATACGGGGCCTCTGGGCAGCGCTTGCCAGCTTCATCGTCAGCTTTGATATAAGCGTCTCGGCGCGTCGCTGGTGCCAAAGATCGGGCCGCAGCCAGCTCTTTGACAAAGAGCCACGCGGGCTGCTGCAAAAGGTGCATTAAGTCGACAGCGACACCGAAATTCATGTGCATTCGGACGCACCCAGTGAGCGCTATCGTTTTCTTTAAAATGCTATACGATGCACAAAAGCAAATAAAATAAAAACAGATACGATAAACCCGTACAAGTAAGAATTTTACTATCGGGTGTGACAGACTGCACAATACTCGTTTGAAATTTTACTACAAGGTTAGCTTTGATACAAAGTGCTTTGATTATCATTGTTATTATCATTACGACTGCATCGCTTCATGCTGTAGAAGGAAGTTGGAGGAATGAACTGAGCTAGCAGCAAATACTAATGAACTTGTAGTAGAGACTCAATTCATTGTCATTATTTCTCATTACCAAAAGCTTTAGCGTCATTATTAGCATTAATGGTATTAATATTAGTATTAGCATTGATCATTGATCATTAGTATTAACATAGTATCAGCATTAGCATTGTCCTTAACGTTCATCATAAGCATTCGCATTAGGAATAACATTAGCATTTACATTAGCATTAGCATTAGAATTGAAACTAGCATTAGGATTAGCATTAGCGTTAGCATTAGCAATAGCATTGGAACTAGCATAGGCATTAGCATTAGCATTAGCATTAGAAATAACATGAACATTCGCATTAGCATTAACATTATATTATTAGGTTAAAATTAGTATCAGAGTCAGCATTAACATTATCATAATCATTATCATTATATAACATAACATTAACATTCGCATTAGCATTAGCATTAGCACAGGAATTAGCATTAGCATTAGCATTAACATTATATTATTAGGTTAAAATTAGTATCAGAGTCAGCATTAACATTATCATAATCATAATCATTATTATTAGTATTAGCTCAATTTGCATTAGCATTATCGTCTGCGTTATTTCATTAGCATTAGCTTTAGCCTTATCATTAGCATGAGTATTCTTAACTGAACAACGCAAATAATCTCCATATACCCCAATCGAGCTTACGAACAGAGTATGAAAATGTAAAGAGCAAAAACAAGACCAAAAGAAAACATAAAACATGGCTAATAATTTGTAACGATCTGCACTTGGCGTAACTCATACGCAGCGTGTTTCGAATGGAGGCTAAAAGCCCGCGCTGTCTATAAATAAATCTTAAGCTGCATATGGCCTCTTTGGATACGATTGGATCGGGTCAGATTGACTCGCTGTGCATTTTGTTTTGTTATTCGCTTACTTGTATTTCTCGCCGTTTGCTTATTGCATTGCAATGCTTACGATGGTCAAGGACGTGCATTAACCAGGCGCTCGATCAGCCTTACTAGCAGACAATTGCATTTTTGGCAGCGAGTTTAAGTTCTAGCTAGACCAGCTGGACTGTCACATGCCCTGTAAACTGGCTGTAAACTGGATTCCGAATTAGTTTCTTCTTTAAACATGATCACGAGTTACAAAGATGATCGTTATTTTGATTCAAATAATTAATGAAATTCTATGCAAATTATCTGTCTTGTCTTTCTCTTGTTTCACATCTTGCTACCTCATAAATTTAGTTGATAGGGTATGCTTAGCTGATGTTGCACAAGAGAAGTGGAAATTATCGGAGTCGAGTCTAGAGCATATTGCAATAAAGTGGCAAAAATTATGTTTTCTTTTAGTCATACCATATAGATGGAATGAATTTCATAATATATCGAGGTATATTTGTTTGTTCTTAGCTAAAACTCAAATATATTAAATAAATCGAAAAACCGATAAATATCGATCAAACCTAAGATATCAGATGCTCTTATATATGTGTGCCCATTCACTGCTGATTGCTGAGTACATTCTAGTCGATCATTAGTTTGAATTGTTTACCAATAATTTCTACCCACCATACCCTATAGTTCTCATAAATTCCACAGTTTGACCAGGCCGATTAACAGAGATCTCTGACTGTCTCAACTCAATCAAAACTCTGACTTGCTCGCACATGTAACGCGATATATATCGATATGCATATCGATCTGATATTCCCTCATATCACGCCTAGCGCCTAATGGGTACATTCCAGTCGATCATTGGCTGCAGCTTCACTTTTACTTGTTTACGCTGTTTATTTCTTGCTTACATTTTCGCATTGCTCGCGGTTTCTGCGGTTAGTCGGGTTGATATTGCAATTGGAAATGCAATACGAAACTGGTACGGCAAGTGGAACTAGTCCATCTGTTCTGGCCGAGTCACATCTTGGCTTTTACCCAAGGAAATGTACGGAATATGTTATCGAAAACATAAATCCCCTATCTAGTATGAGAAGCTGCCTGATCTCAGCTTCTTTTATGTCTCACGGACAATGCACGCATTTCGGCCAGGCCCAAAGGCTTTACAGTTGGGCCTGGACGGGCTTGAACTGTGCTTGCTCCAATGGCACGTGATCGCCCAGAACGAGCATCAATAAAATCCATTCAAGCAACTGGGCCAGGTTTGAAAAGGCTCGCGCAATCGCAGCAGCGAGCAGCGCCAACAACAATCGCATTTTGGCCTTTTACGATTGAGCAAAACGAGCCACCAACGGCCTTGCACAAAAAAAATCTTATTGTTGGCTCATAAAAAGCGTCGCGTAAAACACTGTAAAAAATATCAAAAGAGCGAAAAAAAAAAAACAGAAAACAGAAAATTGAAAACGAGCTGAACAAAAGATTGCGGGCAAGGCGCGACATTCTTTTGGGTGTGGTCGATGGCAGTTGGCAGGCTGTGGGGCCACTGGCCGTTGGACGGGGGGCGACAGGCGGCAGGAGACGGGAGGCTGTACAAATATTGCGCATACGCCGTGTGCATCGGTGCAGCAAACAAATCAGCAAATGCCCACAGCTCTCTGTGGTTCAGTGGCTCAGTGGTTTAGTGGTGCCGCGGTGCAGTTCTGTGTCAGCAGGGCTTGCCGTCTTGCCCACCAGCTGCTTAACTTGGCTCACTCAATTCTTGCATAATTTGCATGGCCATTCGCTTCGAATGGCTAAAGCCAAGAGTCCGCATCGAGCCGCTTATTATAATGATCCTCTCATTGATTTCTGTCGACTTTAACGGGGCTTAATGAGCAGCTCTGCAGGTACAACAGTTAATTTGCGAGCCATTACGTTGCCAATGGCCTAAAATAAAAACGAAAAGACAAAAACATTTTACACTTCCTTCTGTGGCGATTATTCTGATTATATCGGCGGAATTATGGACTGATAGAATCAGCTAATATTTACCATCAAAATTGTTCAGGCTCCTTCATTCAGATTCTTCTGTTTGCATTTACTTATCGGATAACTTTCTATTAGGAATACATTTTTGATTAGCTATATTATGGAATATATTTCACAATTGCCTCGAGTAGACAGCCGATTCGGCCTTCAGATGGAGGAATCGCCCTTCACTTCGATAGCAGTACAGTGAATCATTTGGCAAGCAGCTCAGCTTTATGCTGCTCTTCTTCTATTTTTATTTTACCTTCATATAGATATAATATAGTTCATAATATTTTGTTCGTTGTTGACAGCAAATATTTGTCAAATACAAATAATTTTGAACGCACTCATGTGCCCATTCAATATGGGAACCCAGCTAATAATGAAGAAGAATTATTATAAGCATTAATGTACGTAGCTAGATGAAATTGAGAATGGGAACTTAGGGGGTGAGACAGATTCTATAAACTAATAAATACTTGATTGGAACAGAGCGCCAAAACAGTTATCGAACTGAACCTATCGAGGTTATACGTCCGTCCGATAGTTTGTACATTTATCTATACTAGAGCTACATATACGCACAACGATTCAGCTTGAATATATAATTTTTTGCTCTACCCCATTCCATTGCCATATTATCGATTAAAATCGATTATTCAATTTAGCTTTATAGTGCCAAAAAACATCTATAGACTCGACTGATATAAACTGTATAAAATAGAACAAAAAAAGTATTTCAAATTGTGCATTTTTCCAAGAGAGTCCAATACAGAATCAAAGAAAATGGAAGAGCCAACAGGGAAGTCCATGCAGCTGGAACGGACTTGGGGTATCAGCTAGTCGTGCATGCTCGGCTAGGCCACTCCCACTTGATTTCAACTGAAATGATGGCCAAAAAACGTTTTGTAAACAAATTGAACTTTCGCCAAGAGCGCCAAATTGATGTTAATTGGGTTTACTAGGAATACACTTGGATGATGATATGACGATATGCATGGAAGTATTTCCCCAAGCCCTAATTGTAGTTTCGAAATGAGCTCTATTGATGCACAATATATTTCTGAGGTGTACAAGTACCTTCTAGACGGCTTGCAAACTGGAAGCTGGCAAGTTTGGGAAGTACAATCGAAACCTGTAGGCCCACCCCATCCCATATGATAGCCCCCCTCACTCACATAATAACTTTTGAAATTTGCAGTTAATGCAAATATGCAATTTGCGAGATATTGAGGATCGCAGCTGAGAGTCGACTCGGAACCGGCACAGCAAGATTTCAAATGCTAAAGCCAATTAATTGTAAGATCAATAATACCGCCGACGGGCCGCAATAAAAGACTTGTACGGCGGATAGGCGAACAATTAACTCAATTCAACTCTGTCGTAGAGCCCGAATTTGATGAGTACTTCCACTCGGTTTCTCTATGGGCGACCTTCTCGGGGGTAAATAGCTAATGCCACACGCCAACAACTAGACAGCAGCAACAGCAACAACTACAACAATAGCAACAACAACAACATCAAATTGACGTAGCTCTTTCTAAGCACACAATTCAACAGCAACAAGTTGGCAAATATTTTTTTCATTATTTACATATAATATTTGTTATTTGCGCAACGTTTCATCGCTTCAACGTTCCGTCGTGGCGGCGCTCCGACGCGTCGTTCCGTTGCTCAGTTTTCCCTTAGTTGGCCCACACAATGGCGGGAAAATTAGCACAGGTGCTTCAAAAGGCGAGTTGTAGCCCGTATAAAATGTGTATTAAACGGTAAGTACATGAAAAATATAAATACAAATATTTTTGCAACAAATTAAACAGAAGATGTTGAGGCCACACGGCTCACCCTCTCGCACACCGAACACCGCCCACCGCCCACCGCCCACCGACCAGCACTTTCCCTTCAAGTCTCTGCTCTGGCACACTCTTCCGAAAGCCAATCGGGCTATACCGACTGCAGAATGCACATCCACTGTCAAAAAAAAAAAAAAAAATGCTAGATTTATTTCCTGACTATCCAGGCCCCCAAATAAATAGAGGGTGTCTAGTGATAATCTCTAGCTCTGTTGAATATATAGTTTTGCCTGATTTGCAACGCCTTAATGGGCGATTTATCTGATTTTGAACTGTCAGCCCGAGTAAATATTCCGAATTTCAACTCTTTGACACTTCTACTACCTTGAATTCTGAGCTACCGGAAAATGCATTATCTTATTTGCCACGTCTCTAGAGGGCAGATTGGATAAGTCGTGATACGTTATAGTTCCAAGTCTCCAGCTTCAATTTCATTCTGACAGAAAGCAACACGGATATTACACAAAACCAATATACTCTTTCCTTTTTCGTGAAAGGAGTATAACAATCCGCAATATTCACTAAATTATTTGCGCGCTTCGTTCAAATTGCTGTATTCTATTCCGATACCCAGCAGCCCAGTCACGACAACAGGCATATTGTTTAAGCGCCTTTGCATTGGGCTAGTACCAGCAACGGTAACTAATCATAGTTTGTGGTCTCAAGTACAAGCATTATCTCGGCAGGAACTTTGAGTTAATTAGCCTTTTGATTATACATCTGGCCTAATAACAATCTGAGGCAGCCTTCGCTAAGTGTCGAGCTGATGATTTCGGGCTGCGATCCTGGTTCGCATGCAAAGTCGTCGTGCGAGGTTTAAATGAGTTGAGATATGAGCTCTCATGAATGTAATACTAATAATTACCGTAGTAGTTCTAGTAGCAATAATAGCTGCACTAGTTGTAATAATAGACATACGAATAAATAAAAGCAAAAATTTAGCAAATAAAAAAATAACTGTTTAAAAACAAATTAACTATTTACAAAAAATGCCTAAATAAATAACGTAAATTAAATAAATAAATATGTATTAATCCAAAAAATTGTTAAGAAAATGACTTTAAATATATAAATAAATAGACTAATTAAAAAATACATATATTAATATATAATATATAATATAATATATATAAAATATATATATATTTCTTTTTAAATAAATTGGCAATATTTTATTTAATTTTTTTTTTTAATTTACCTGTGAAAATTTCAGCATAACAAATTTTATTTTATTATTTATTAAAAAAATTATACTTTTTGAGTATGATATATACATCTTTAATTTTATTGTAGCCAAAGTATTTTTAGTTTAAGTTGTTATATAATACTAATATAATGAATAATAATAATACAATTAATTAAATTGATGTTTAAAATAATATATTAAAAAAAAAAATGTAAACTTTTCGCCATATTTTTTTATTTCTTTTTTCATATAGCTCAGGTGGGTCTAGCAGGTCGTCCCTCTTGCTGATGTGTTAGACTGCATTGCTGCTTACAAGCTGAAAAAAACCTGATCTTCCAAGGCTTAGAAACAGGAGGTATCCCGGAATAGTCTTCAAGGTAGAGAAGCCGTTGAATATGATCTATCCCAGCGTTGCCATTCTGCATCCAGGACATATTTTTTCCGCCGTAGAACCAGGCGAAGTCAGTATTCTAGTCATAGATAGTTTCTGTTAATTATATAAATAATTTAAACATAATAATTAAAATAACAAATTTAGCTAAGAAGAAGAAAATTATTTCGTTCGCTTCAAATCTTTCGGTATAAAATATATTTAGATTTATGTCATGTACATACATATATTCAAATATTATATAAATATATTATTGAATAATTGTTGTTACTCTTATTATTAATATGATTTTCTGAATAAATATTTCTATTTATAAGTTAACAATTCTTATTATACTAAATTCCATTTTCATCAAAATATTCATTAAAAACCTCTCAACTCAACCTCAATTCTCTACTAGTAAAAAATTAATAATCAAGTGGCATAGAATATTTAAAATATATAATATATATATTACATTTTCAACAGGTTTTACGTCGATTTAAATTTCTTCAGAAATTTGGAATGACATAAAGACGATTATTTTCTTTAAATTAGCTGAAATGTTCCTTAAATTTCAAATTTATTCAGCAATCTGCCTTTAAGTGGATTAAAGCGAAATACCAAAAACAAAAAAATTTCAAATTAATTGGAGTATTTTGCGATATCTCGAGAATGATATTTGTGAACATAAGAAACATTTTACAGCTCGATTCGGTTTGGAATAAATCTCGCGAGATTCAGCTTAACGGCGCAGTCGAACAAAGAGAACAGATTGATAAAGAGAGAGAGGGGAGATAAGATGATAAGAGAGAGAGAGTGAGAGATTTACGTTTGGTTAGGGTATCCAAGTGAACGAATATCGAAAATATTATATACTATCTGCACGCAGAGAGCTGTTTGGCTGATTTCAATGCGAGTTTTTATTGCTCGATCAGTTTGCACTTATTGTAAATTGCAATTAACAGCATTTTGCAATAGGAAGCGCTAAGGCATTGCGTCCACTGTGAGAAGCGCTCCTCTAATTGATAAATTCTACATTTGATTATGGGTGCCAATTGTGTGTTGATCGGCCCAGGTGAATTTCGCCAGACTCCGGCACCGACTAGACTTTGCATAGCCTTCCTAGTCGACGTCATCGTGGCGTGGATTTGCCCCTCGAGACGAGAGCATTTTGTTTATTGCTTTTAATATTATTATTTGTTGTTGTTGCTGTTGTTGTGCTGTTGTGCTGTTGTTGTTATTGTTTGCATTGTGGTTGTTGTTATGTTTTTCTTGTTTTGTTTGTTTGCTCTGACCGCCCGTTTGCTGCTTGCATGTTTCAATTAATATCACATTGTATTCGTGCTCTATTAGAGGGCATTAGCGCTGGCACGCTAAGTGCTCGAGTTGTGAACTGCCAATCCATATCCATATCCCCATCGAGATCCATATCCACATCCATATCCATACCCATATCGATATCGTCCATATCAACAAACTCACACTCAAGAGCTTCATTCAGAGCGACACAATATCGATGCCATTAGCAGCTGAGCCGGGCGGAATTGTTTAATTATCGTTAATCAATGGAAAGTCGCAGTCTCGTCCAAAAACTTGGACTTTTGTGCCAATTGCGAAAGGCCGAAAGACGCGGGCATCATCGAACCTGGGAGGCCTGTCCCACACAGTCCAAACGAGTTTCAATAGATCACAGACACACACACGCACACGCACATCATATATCATATCATATCATATAATATCTGTAAATTCTGTCGCCGTGACACATACCAATTCATCAAACTGCCCGCCCAAAATAAACAGAGAGAGAGAGAGAGAGAGAGAGAGAGGGAGAGAGATAAAAAAGAAACAGAAAATAAATAAGAAAACGTTTCTTTCGCTAAGTAGCGTGTTTTATGGCGCTATAAGCAGTTCACGATCGTTTCGAGATCGCACTGTCAATGGCTTTATGCTCTACAAACTTGGATCTTTCAAATCCGGGGGGGTTTTTGTTAGCTCAGTCTGTCTTGGAACAAACACACACTCTCTCTCGCTCTTTCTTTCTGTTCCTCTCTCTCTCTCTCTCAGTCTGTCTCTGCTTCTCCCCCTACCGTTTGAAGGCCAAGACATTGTCAAACCTAGCCCAACGCTCTGTATTACTATTGACAATATGACGGCACAATCGATGCGAACCGCTCTATTATGTCGCTCCATTTGGGCTCTTATTTATGGCTAAGCAATGGCGCTAGAATCTCTCGATTCTATTTTGAGCTAACTGGCTCAGCTCTGTGGATCTCAAATACTTCACTTCACTTCACAATTTATTTTAATTGTCTCTGTCTGCCGAATATCATTAGATAATAATAATCTACGTTGTTGTTCGTATTATGATTTTTGCTTAATTAAGCCAGTTCTTTAGTGAGTCACAAGCTGTTTAGCAGACATATTAAGCAAGAAACGAGAGGTTGGAATCGATCCACATGTTGATTTATCATAGTGTTAACTGTTTCAACTGAGTAAAGCATATTCAATGTTTTGTCTGAGGCATTCTTGCCGTGTTGAATTCATTGAACTAGGCCAATCAAGTTGGAATAGCTATGCGACATTTTCAGTGGTTTCAAGTTTTATACGATGTTTGTCCAAATAGTATCGCTGATCGTGTCCTTTCAACAGCTATAGATCTATTCAAGAACCTCGAAATCTCTTTAAAGTTATCCCAATGAGGTATTTGTCACTTTTTGTTTTGTTTTGAAAGGTCTTAGATCAAGGAGAAGTTCAAACACATTCAATCAGAACAGTTGATAAAAGTTAGCCGAGTATTGAAAATAATTGCCACATATAGGAGGTATATGATGCCAATAGTCGCTAATAGAAAATATTCATATGTCAAATATAAGGAAATACATAAGTCCCAACACTTTTTAAAGATATCTGTCTATCTAATACATTAAAAGGATTCAAGATCACCTGAAAGATAAGTTGGTCTTTGAAATTCTATACTTTCCAGGAGTTCGCGCTCCACTCAAGAAGCTAGTACTTCAACATTATTTATATAATATACTTTAAGAAAATATTTATATCAAATTCAATACCAGGAAATTAAAAGAAATGCCGATTTGGATTGATTTCAGGTCTTGAATATTATTGAGGATCTCGAATATATACATTATTATATTTGAATTTCAGCCGGACGGACGTACAGGCACTAGTAAAGTAAAAATTTATCATATGATTGAGAAACACACCTGCTCCTCCCACTCTTAAGCATTAGATTGACCAATCTAAAATACCCAAATTTTCATTATGCGGAAAATCTAATGAAAAAATGTGTTTAGAAAGAGTTTGACTAAATTAACGATTCTTGTTTCTTAATCATCCCGTACATTTATAGTCTTATGGGGTACATTTAAAACTGTTTACGAAGTGTGTAACCCACATGCAATGCTATTAATATACAATCGAGTCGAGTCGAGTCGAGCTTAGTCTGTCCATCCGTCAATCTGATTCTATGCTAATTAGTTTCCGAGTAGTTGAGTGGTGTGAGCTCCCCCCTTCAGTCTCAGGCAGTGCAAAGATTTAAACACACTGAATCCATCAAACTATCACATACATATACGAAATTCCTGATATGATTATCTAATAACATAATAAGCAATACTATTGCTCCATTATAGTATGTTAGCCTCGAGAAATAAATTCTAGCCATGTGAGATAATAATGGAAATCTGACAGATTATATAAATTTCAATATACATATATATATTTACACATCTATTTTCATTGCATATTTAAATACATTTACATACATACATGCATATATTTTCAATAAAGTTTTATTATTTTCTTTAAAATTAATACCCAAATAAAAACTTTAATTTTTTCCCATAAAAATAAACATTTTCAAAATGTAATTGATTTTTTAAAATTAATGTTGTTTTTTTTTAAGTTCATTTATTTATTTTTATTGTTTGTTTGCCTGAGTCTTGCCTCTGTTGCTATTGCTGCTGCTCTATGTGCGCATGCAAAGTATTCTGTGAATTTTCCTTGAAGTTTAGCATAAAACTATAAAAATCCAAATAAATTAATGCAACAATATTATGACAATACGAAAAGTAAAATACATAATGATAATAAGATAGAAATATATATATATATATATATAAAGAGAAAAACGTGTAACCACCGTTTCAGTTGTAAGCACGCCCCATTCAGTGAGCATAGCTGCCACAGGGCAGAGCGCCCCTACCGTACCGTCCGCCTCTCCCGGCGCCACGTGCAGTGCGAGCGACACCTTTTCGCTTGCTTGAAAGCGAATAAAAGTTCAATGTTTGAATAAATTAAATGACGGACAGACAGGCGGCCGGACAGAACAGACGGACTAACCATAATGATAATAATATGGGTGGAGGTAGCGGCATAGCTATGTAGTCAACGGCAACAGCAACGGCAACAGCAACAGCAACAAATGACAGCAACATGAACAACAAAATGACCATTTTCAATAACACTCACGTAGCATCCGAGTCAATAAATTACAACAACAGCAACATTGAGTCCCATAATTGAAATCACTGCTGCCCAGCACGTACAACAACAACAACAGCAGCAACAATAACAATTATTAACGGGAGCAACAATGCAAATAATCAACAAACAAGGTGCCCAAGTCAGGTAGCCAACTAGCAACGCCCGAACGGACAGAGGACAGTTGAGGCCCAGAGGCCAAAGCCCCAATGGAGCCCAAGCACACAGCCACAACAACAACAACTAAAAACCTGACCCCAACCCAGACCCAGACCCAGTTTTTGGGGCCTGCTGGTCGCAGCGAAAAGTGTGTGAAGGCCAAGGACGCGATCCAGTCAGCTGAACAGGCAAAGGCAACTCTTGCGAACCCAACAAAAGAGAGACTATTTAAATGATAATACCAATAACTATACGAGTTTTTACAATTTTTACCTTTTCTTTACCAAGCGCTACTTACAAAGGAAAATACGATGCAAAAGATTCCGATCTTCGATTCCCAGCCAAATTATTGTTTATTGTATCGAACGGGGCCAAAAGGATGGCATTGAGAATCGTATGTAAGGCTAAAGCCGATATATAAACTATATAGTATAGCATTATATTTTAACTCGAAATATAATATATTCCAGAGCTACGTTAAAACGGTTAAGGCTAGGTAGGATTATTCTATAAATAGAACTACATCGAAATGTCTCCCAATTTCTGAAATTCTGATCAAAAGTTGAATAGGTAAGAACCTTTCATCCCTCAAGTCCATTGAAAATGGACAAACAGGATATAATTTGTATATACGCTAAGGAACGCTTCTGGCGAACCAGTCCAAGTCCGGAAATCTACCTTTACTTAACATTCATTCAACATCTTGCCTTAAGATTAAAGCGAATTTGAAAGACAATGTTGACAAATAAAGTATAAACGTGCTTGAAAACCAGGTTCATGAACCGAACCTAATAACAATCGAATCACTGACTATTTACCTTGTCAACAAGGTAGAGCAGACACATCTCTATTAGTAAACAATGCCTGACAGTGAGATGCCCTGCAGCAAACATAGAAATCAAGGATTAAATATTCAATATGGGAGTATTTTATGAGGGATTTTATAGAATATTTCCTCTCTATCTATTATTCAATATATTGACTAAACTAATCAAGACTAGAAAGCCTAGATATGGCTGATACTGAGGAATGTATATGGAATGGACTACAGTAAAATATGACGAGATGTATAAACTGAGCTGAGCTGATCATCGCCAGTAAAATTCTTATCTAATATTCCCATTCTTACAGCTGCACAACTTATCTATATTCCCATCCAACAGGGTGCTAGATATATCTTGTGTAACTCCCTGGTCGTAAATTCCTCAATCCAACAATATATACCTCATGGCTTCAGCTGTTACATACCTAGGCACAGGCACATTAAGCCCATTTCTAATGCCTACAGGGCATACGAGCGTAATCAAATTTCATGAATGATCAATAAGAATGCGTGTATATCAGTATTTGTCAATTCGAAAGTATGACGTGCTTCAGTTATTAACGCACCTGCTACGAAACTCGATGCCAACGATGGATATATCATAGTCAGCGATCGCAAGCAATTTCACGGCGTATTGAATAAATCAACGCAATGACTCGCATTGCACAACAATGCACAATAATTATTGATTAAACAAATGAAAATGCAGCTATACAGATTAATTGTTTGTGCAGTCGAATTCAATAATTCACCCACCGCAGAAGCTGCCTGAACTTCTTGAGTGTTAAAGCTGGAAGCTTAAAAATTCGATAATTGTGCTATGGTTGACCTCCTCTTCTCCTTCTCCTTCTCCGTCTCCATTATCAGAAAAGATTCGGAATGCACGACTGCAAAATATGTGGTTATCTATAGATTATCTGAAATAATATATCTCCAATTCATATTAATTTCATATATTTTTATACTTATTCGAATCGTGATAGTTGGAAATGGCAAGGGAATCTTTTCATGAAAATAATGTCTAAAGGGACTTCCTGACATATGCCAGGCCGGCTCTTGAAATACCAACCACACTCACACTAACATCAACCTAACGTATCAATCAAGTGAATTTCAATTAATATTCAGCAGGCAAGAGAGAGGGTGAAAGAGACTCATTAAGACAAGCATGTCATTTCATTGCATTTCACAAATTAGATGAAAGCTAGAATTAACAATTCGTCTGATATGGAAGCTGAAATACTCTTAGCTAGAGTCTTACTAGAATATTTGTATATACTAAGAAATATAATATATATATTTCTAGATAGCATTTCTCTTATTGTTTCACTTTTTAGCCGTAGCTAATATGCCCCATGGAATGTGAGATATGTGATTGGTCTGTTAATTGGGCAATTCCCATTGAGTAAGTGCATAGCTATCAGATGCATAATACCAGATACCGTATAGTACTAAGAACTTCTAGGCTTTCTACACTATTCAAGTTCAAAGTGGGGAGCTAATTGTTCATATATGAATATGCGCTGTAACAATTGAAATTATCACTGCAAGGTATAATTGTTTTATAACACACAAAAGAAGGCGTGAGCGGACCCATCAATTATATACTCGTATGCTCATTAGCAGAATGCCATCCGTCTGTCTTTCTGTCAGTTAATTTCTGCTTAATCTGTTATTGTTTTCCCCATTTTACTTATCTGAATCTCGGTAAAAATTGACGCTCATATGAAAAAGCTGCATGCTGAGATTACAATCGATATTGCAACTGAAGTCGAGATAGCGATAAAAATCGATTTTTATAGATTAAAATTGACAATTAACTTGGATTGATATATATTTATATTTTATAGTTATATTATAGACATGTGGATTCAGATATGTAAATAGGTCGAATTAAATTTATACTTATATAGATTAACATAAATAGTTGGCCTAAAATCTATAATATTATTAAAGTCGATAGATTTTCAAAATAGGTGATTGAAAATAAAATCCTTATGATAAAAATCGAAAATTTGAATCATTTGAGCCATAATAAAATTAGATTGGTCAAATTCATGTAATAATATGCTTTAATAATATGCTCTATGGAGAAGTCAGCTTTCATTCTATATATGTATGGTTATATAAAATTTTAGTCATATTTCATAGATACATTAATAAGATTTAGTTTATATCGATTTTAGTAGATGTGAAAGACTTAAAAACCAAATCATTTCGATAAAGTTAACTATATAAGCTGTCAAATTAATAAACTACCGCGCAAAAGTAGTGTATAATCGAGAGGGTGCTACGAGTGAACGGCTTCTGCATCTATCAAACAATCAATGCTTGACAAAAGTTCTTTGACTCTTCGAGTGTTAAGATAAGCAAATTAAACGAATCGTCCATGGAATTTATTTGATATTTGTATTGTTCATAAGATTCGATCGCTTACGTATTATAAAGTTTTGTGGAATGACGACTATTGATACGATCGAAAAACAAAAAATGCGTTGAAGATAATAAAATTGTTTTTCATTTGAGAAACTTGCATTTGTATGGCTCAATCAAGTTGCTCGGATCGGTTCTGCAGAGTGAGCACTGATTTATCGCTGCAGATAATCGAAGCGTGATATGGTTATAATACCCAATACACAACTAATACGTATTTAAATATGAGTTATATAAACACGCTTATCATATATGCATTGTAATGAAGGCAAGTGCGGATTCGGGCAGATTTTACAAGATCTAACCGGATCGCTGGCCAACTGCGGCCGTTGTGCTATTGTCACACATGTGTGTATATCTCGACCCGTGCATAGATCGTGAATCGAGCTGGCCGGCCGATGTCTAAACGGAGTGAAGGGTGAACTCGGATTCAGTTACTAGACCCACGGGCATATAAGCATTAACAATGCCACATGCCGTTTCAAGTAATTAATAATGCGAACGCTAATCAAGACAATCACCTGCTGCTGCGGCTGCGGCTTCAATCGGTTAGAAGGGTGTTTGAAATTGGAAATGGCTTAGAAATGGAAAGCGCTGGGGCGCGACTGTATCTAATATGCGGAATGCATGGAATGGTAGGGGCACAATCTAACAGGCTCGCTGCAGAAATGTGCGGCAAGGCCCCAAGGCCAGCGAGCATTTCAACTGAACTGAACTGAGCTGAACTGGACTGAGTAGAGTCGAAGCGTTCTAATTGGAATCCACTTACAGGTGTCACTGGCATTTGGCTAGAAATGAATGTCTAACTAGCAAAAATGTATAAACGCTTCACACGCACGCACACACACACACACACACACATACCGTCATGCATATTTTGCCAATCAGGAACTGTGAGACGGTGTCAAGAAACTCGCAACCCTGAGTTCCGGCAAAACAATCAAGCAAATGAGCAAAAACCCATCCATGATCCGAGCAGCCGGTTCTACAAAGCCCAAAAATTCTGCGCAATATGTTATATGTATGTTCATAAAGACTTCTTGCGAAATGACGTATGAGCATTCATTATATCGAGATACATCTGCCGCAGGGTTGCGACAATACAAATCGGTCAGCGGGCAATCAGCCGCGGACAACAAACAACGGACTCCGCCTCTGAATCGAACTCGGGCTCGAGCTCGAGCTCGGACTCGTACTCGTACTCGTACTCGGACTCGGACTCGGTCCGTGTGCACGTTTTGTTGTCTCATAAAACAATAAAAACAAGCTGAAGATATTGTACACAATGGAATACGTAAATAAATAAAGCTTCCGCAATGGCAGCGCAATGAAATCCATGCTCGAGTCTCCAAATCTCCAATTTGTGATCTCTCATTGCGCGTCTGTGTCTCACTTTGCCTCCACAGCGTCCCCTCGCCCCCTCTCCGCCTCTCCGCCTCTGTCTCGTTCTGCTGTGTTATCGTTCAGATGATTTGGCCAGGCTGGCCAGGTAATTTCGTCGACAGCATTTTGAACTTCGGCGCAGAGTTCGAAGAACTCCACAGAAAAACATAAACAATCGACAACAGACAACAGACAACAAACACACAAGAGACAAGCGAAAATGGCAAACAAAATGGCGACGGCAACTCGAAATTGTTTTGACTATTTTTTCTCGAATTTTGTTTTGTGCAGTTGTTTGTTGTATTATTTTTGCTTACGGCGATTAGAAGCGGTTCACGGGCCCAGCTTAAAACCCATGTTGGCCAAGTCTGCCGACTGCACAGTGCCAGCTGAACAGCAACAGCAACAACAACAACAACAACAACAACAGCACTCGATCACTGGTATTTTTAGTATGTGGCGTTGATTTACAAGGTGAACCGGTACAGAGCCAATACCAGTTCCAGTACACAGACCAAGACCAAGCCCGACACCGTGTCCATGCCCAAGACAAGCAACAACAACAACAACAACAACAATTTGTTTCTTGTTGCGCTTTTTGGCATAGTCTTTGGCTTTGGGGGTTCCGCTCTATTTGTGTTGGCTAATTAATAAACTATTTGCAACACATTAAATCATCTAGAGGACCGACCACCCATTAAACTTCGGCAATCAATAATAGTTGAATTATTGCTAGATATCTGGCAATCGGGTTTCACTTCCCCATTTTTTTTGTTTTGTTTTCGTTAGCCACTTGAGCAAACTTTCCCAAAATCTGATAAGAGACCAACAAGCAATAACAATATTATAACTATGTCATCATGTTTCTCAGATAGAGTAACATCTATTTTCAGTCAATACACCCTACCACTTCTATCAGCGCATACTTCGCACACTCTCAGAGAGTTTGGCCAGCGAGTCGAAAACTCGTTTTCATATGGCTCCAAACCCACAAGGGGGATTTTTGGCAACAAAGAAACTAGCTTATGTGGATTAAAATAATGCGTATATATATCGGATAGTGAATAGATATTGAAAGAATTTATGGAATGTGAACTATAATAAATGGAATTCTAGTTCAAAGACGACTCAAAATCTAAGAATTCGGGCTGGAGAACTTCATAATGAAGCACCTTCACGAGGGCCAAATTTAACTGATTAATTAGTTACTAAGGTAGTTAATTAGTCAAGGGTTTGGGCTGAGAAGCTTGAGGTCCATAGATAAATGGTTAAATGTTTAGTTAGTTCATTTTATTGGTTAGTTATCCCTAATCGTGTATAACTTAGACCCTCTTATGACTAACACTAATACTAATACATATGCTTATCATTTGAACTGATCTGGATTATTTCCTGATTGGCCACTCAAATCGGGTTTCAGTTATTTTTTTTTTTTTTTTTTGCGTAGCGTATTTCTTGCTTCGGTGCGAGCCTATGAAATAAATTCAAGTTCTTGTCTTTTATTGTGTCTTATTTTGTTCGCTAATGACGTCTGTTTATAGCAGCACGGGTTGCTTATGAGGTAGACTCGTGACTGCAAAAATGATACGAAATAGAAATCAAAAAGTCTACACATATACATACATATACAAATATATGTATATAATTGTATATCTATGTGCATGGAATAAAATGTCAAAGTAATTTGAAAATTTTCCAATGCACTTTATGATTAATAAAGAAGTTGAATTTTTAAAGGTATTTCGACCATTAATTTTCCGAGTCAAAGTCCGTCAAAGGCAATGGTAATTAAAGTTTACAATGAGGAATTGACTGTGGAATAATTGATGAAATAAACTCGGCTTAGATTTCAGTACTCGATTAGGAAATACCCTCAGTATTTGTAGCCTTGTTGATACTTTTGAACACAAAGACTTTTTCGTTATAGTCAAGTTCGATAATAAAATGCAATTAAAAAGAGATTGAGGTATTTATTATAAATAAATAAATATACTTTAGTATTTTTTCATATTATCAATAATGCTTTAGTTGACTACAAGGTATATTAAGTAATAAGCGATGCGTAATGAACGATCAAAAATATTACAAAGCAAAACGAATTAATGCATATGTAATGTAATGTAATGTAATGTATAGTGATGACTGTTAACTAATGATTGGTGAATATTTGTATATATTTGTACAATAAATTGAACAAATTGGATCGATTATGTACTCAAACTCTAAAAGTCCTTTAAGAACCCCTGTTTAGAAGTTATTAATGAGCTATGAATCATGAATAATGAATAATTAATAATGTGACAATTTAATTAGTAAAGACTAATAAGTAATGAACAATGACTGATGAAGCGTATACTATTTGAGCACTTTGCATAATTAGGAAGTAATAAGTAATGACTTAAGACAAATGGGTAATGACTAATGAGCGATGATTAATGAGTAATAATGACTAATGAATACTGAGTAATGACTAATGAATAATGTCAAATGAATAATTAATAATGACTAATGAGTAATGAGTGATGACTAATGAATAATGGCTAATGAGCATTGCATAATGAATAATGACTGATGAAGTAAGGAATATTTGAGCATTTGTCTTCAATAATAGGTATTGATTAAAGTCTCCTGTATTCTGATATCCTTTGGATGAAAATTTTGATTTTCATAGAGATAATTAATTTGTATTTATCTACGCGATGAGTGATGACTCATTATCAATAAATATTAAGTATAACAATAATATTCGAGAAATTTCGCAATCAATAGCATCAAGCCAACAAATTTGCGAGGTGTCAAAATATATTTGCTCCATCTACCACCATTTGGGGAGGCGGAGTCATCGGTGAACGCAACTTCTTCTTCATAATGATCACCATAATGATCAGCGGCGTCATTATCGTGGCGATAGCCGATGGTGATCATGATGATGGGATTGTAGGCGCTAAAAGCAAACGGACCGCAACAAACAGAAACAACAAAAAGCCCCACAAATATGTCGCATTTGCCCAATTGATTAGCGCTGCGTTTACGCGCACAGTGCGCCATAAAAGTTTGTATACACAGCAGCAAATTGATTTTACGATGTGGACTGACGAGCACTGCTAATTCAACTGGTTGCTACTGGTGCGATTTGGGATGGGGCACGGACACGCGGTACTCCATCGAATTGATAGACTTCAGCCCGCCCTCGCGGCGTTTACTTAATATTTTACGGCCTTTTCATTTCGATCGCTTGTTTGCGCTCTTATGGATTTATCACTAATTTGTGTGTGGGTGTTTGTTTTCCTGGGTCCATATAAATTTTATTTATATGTGAATGCATATGTACATACATACGTCTGTACATATTTACATAACTCTCTTGTCCATTTTGCCCATTCAAAAGTATTTTTTTATTTACGTGTGAAAAGTCGCGTAGTCGGCAAGCATTTGGCATTTGGTGGAAAGTTTTGAGCGCCATCCGTGCGCTCAATTAATATGCAATTAGAGTGTTAAGTAATTTGAATTTTCGCATTGGCGCACCAATTACTGCCCGGGTGCAATATTTGGTATGGCCACAATACAACTATTGTACGCCGCTAGGTAAACTTGGCTGTTTGCCCACACTGAGGTCAACAGCAAACGCTCCAAATACGCGAATCTCTGATCGTTTCTAGAAGTCTCTGATAATTTCAATAGTCGAATAACAAGTGTTATTATCATAAACGATATCGAGCAAAAAAAACCCCAAAAGTTCATCCACATCAAACCAATAAAAAAGGAAGATGTATTTTATTTGATTTCATTTTGTTTGTTTGTTTTTTTTATGGTCTATATTGACTTTTTATGATTGTGCTTAAAGTCTATCTGTCTGTTCGCTTATTTACCTATTTGTTAACCAATGCTAGTTAGTTTTCTAGATTGGAATTTATAATGCAAATTATGAATTAAATAAGGAAGACAAATAAACAATATCGTGTTGACATTTTCACTAAACAAGATCAACTTTATTCTGAGCAAAGCCCTTTCTCTGCCTCTCCCCTTCTCCCACTCTCTCCTTGTCTAATTAGTAATCAAATATTTGTTTTCATTAATTGCGTTTGTTAGTTAGACAATTACCTTGTCATCCGAGTTGGTTAGCGATCCACGACTTTGTTTCCCTATATTTCGCAAATCTTTGTGCGAACAATGCATAAATCAAATAATTTGAATTTTTGTCAAAAATTCATTAACCAAACGGGTTTTAAACATGTTTGTAATTAAATAAGAGTTTGCGAATAGTTATAAATATATATACTATGTATATACATATATATATATGGAAAACACCTTCACCTTCACCCCAACGCCATTCCGTGACTCTGAATGACTCTGTCGAATATTCTCAGCGCAATCGGCGATTATTCATGGGAGATCTGTGCATCAAAGAATTGCGATCTGCTCAAAATGACTTTGCTGAATATTCATACATATAAACATGCAGCTGTTGCCCTGGAGTAGCACAGAGATGCGATCTATTTCCGTTCTCCAACTGCATTCGCCTCGCCAGATATGAAACGAGGGAGAATGCTCCAGAGTGCAATTCAATTTTGATATATTTAGTGTTTCGGAGTAGGAATTTAATAGGTCTATTTGTGCAGAAAGTCAGTAGTATTCCACATTTGATGATATAAGCCTTAAGGTTGAGAAAACTATGTTTTTCTTTCGATCATCCCAGCTCTTTAATATGCATATGTAATGCCTTAAGAGATTGTCTCGAAAAGTATACCGTTTTCGTATATTTTAGCATAATTATGGATGAGGTCCACATCAACCTTCTCCTAGTACTGCTTAATGTCGGGGTCAACGAAAATTTCCAAAAAAAAAGAAGAAAAAAGCAACATATGTTATCAATAAATTAAAAGAAAGGGGAACCCCAAAAATTTGATTAACATATTGCATATGTATGTATGTGTAGACAGCACGTGACTTTAGCCCATTTCATTTTTCAGTCTATAACGATCATAGATAAATAGAAATGGGGAGTTTTGACTCAGTAGCCTTATTTTCAGTCTCTTACTTTAATTATAGAAGCTTTGGTAATATAGAGGCTTTCATGATTTACCACGCCCATAATCTATTATTTACAAACTTGTACATATGGAACCGCCCTTGCATGTCTATATGTTCTAGACATACCTGACCTAACCAAGAATACACAGCAAATTAGTAAAGAATTTTCTTTGTTCCTCAACATAGTCTTCTCTTAGCTTTATGCACCTTTCCTTCCGATATTCTATAGTACGAACTCTCTAGCTCATTCAAATAGCTCACTTCATTCGTTGCATATCTGTAAGATTTTTCAATTTACTGCAGATAACCCATACAATCTTCACTTCCTGCAGAAATTCGAGAGGGATTTCCTTAAGAAAATGCCTAATTATAATAAAATACTGAGTCTAGTATATTTGAAATACTTTTCTTCAACAACATTAATGTAGTTATTGTATATGACATGTAATATATATCACATTTGCAATACTCTGTATAAAAATAATATAATATTCCGTAATTACAAATTTCATAAACTAATTTTCATTCACATTTTTCCACAGTTTAATGTAAATTTCAGATCAGATTTCCGATTTTTCATTCAGAATCAACTTTCACTTTTGACCCGACAGCAAAATCGCCAATTTGTTAAGCATTGTTATGGATAGTGTCGGATAATATGTAGTGCATTCAATAAGTTAGACTAAATTATGTAGATATTTGTTGGGAATATTCACGGATCGCCTCTGGCTTGACTACGGTACTTTGATAGAGCAATTTGGTTTGGCTATCGGGCTAGACATTTTGCCAGTTCTCACAGTGCAGGCTAAGCGATGATATCAATTATATAATTGTTATAATTAAGGCTGCCAATTAGTCAAAGCCTATCGGAGGCGGGGGCAACCTTCATCGCGTTTCGGATATTGTTGCATGCGCTTGCCGTAGCTCTAATCTCGAACATTTATGGCATAAATTGAATGCAATTAATTGAAAATAGTTTAGGCTAATAATAAAGATATTTAGCCTCTTGGCTGTAAGTAAACCTGCTGCCCGCTACCCCCTTCCCACAACCACTTTACCGTCTTCCGGGGAATGCAGCTAAGCGCGACGGAGTCTCGTGATTGACATACTTCAACTTGTTTGAGCTGCGCCATAGAGGGGGCGGTGAGGGAGGAGTGGCGATGGCAGAGGGGGAACTGCTGAAGGAGTGCAAAATAACCCTCCATTTGCGTGTCATCTTGGGCAGTTAATTATTATATTTATTATAATATTTATTTTGTTGTTGTTGCTGTTGTTGTTGTCGTTGGCGAACATTTTTCGTGTCTGGCGCATTTGTTTATTCATTTAATTAATTTAATTTGTATTTATTTAATGTTTACAGAACAACATACAAGCAGTTGGAAAATAATAATAATAAAATAAATATGCTCAAGTAGAAGCAGATGAATTGAATGAAACGCTCGGCTTGGCTCCGGGCTTTGTTTGCACTTTTCAGTTGCACTCGACTGTTTCCCCTTATTTGATTAAATGCTGTTCTTTATTTAATCAAATGAAATGAATTGAGAGTCAGCGCAGGAGTCGCCATCGTGGGGCAGGGGCTGCGGCAGCAGAGGGGGCGCCATGACATCGCCTCACAGCGGGGTGCGACAACCTTTTTTTTTTTTTTTTTTTTCTTTATTAATATTGCGAATTTGTTGCTGTTTATTCTGTTTAATTTTTTACTGTATTGTTTTGTTTTGCTTTGTTTTGTTTTGTTGTGTTACATTGCAGTAACTTCTTGACAATCTTGACAAATTAAAATGCAAGCAAACAGCAGCAACAAAAAAAGCAACAGCAATTGCACACGCTTCTCTGTATGTGTGCCTGTGTGCGTGTGGCATTTAACAGTGACATTCTATTTGCATTTCATAACATTTATCTCGGTGTATGTGTGTGTGCTCAGCAGTTATATAAATACAATAAATAAGGCGCCTAATTCATGCAATTTACGTGGCAGGGCCAACGCTACGTATGAGTGATATACAAAGGGGTTTGCTAAATTATTAACAAAAGGAAGTGCACTGGAGAAGCCCTCGCAACAGCACAACAATGAAAAGCGCTTGGGAAAACAATCAGCCCACAGCCCACAAATTACGTCGGCCCATTGTTATTGCTGGCAGCTCCAGCTGTCAAAATTATCCCTAGAGCGGGACAAGCCACACGCAAACGCCTCCTGAACACTCCGACTGGGACGACCCGTGATGGAGTAGCGTAGCTTTGACATCCAATGTGTGCAGGCGAAGCCAATTTTAGCTATCATTGGATAGCGATTGTTGCAACTGAGCGAACGGGTATGCACGACTGGCCAATGCTCGCTTCCTGCTTACGAAAAGATTCAAATAGTTTTCTCAGTAAATCCAATGTAAGAATCGCAGTAACTAACACCAGATGGAGACTTTATGTAGATTCAAAAGTTGCAGAAGGTAGAAATAGAATTTCATACCAAAGTTTTATGAGTGTCAGTCTTTCAAAGTTGGTAAGTTACACTGATATGGGGGTTAGACTCTTGGGCTTGGTTATATTCTATGGATGCAGTCCAAAAAGGCAAATACCCAATACACAAATATGCCTTTGCTAAATTTCTTTCTTTATAAATAACTGTTAACATTCGCTAAATAATATGAAACTTTTTTCGAAACAAAAGATAACTTTATAATTTTTATTTAAAACATATATTTTTTGGGAGCTTTACTTAGAATATTCCGGCAATTAAATTTTTTGTATTTTATATAAATTATTTTATTATTATAATTATTTATTTTTTATGGAAATTGCGAAAAATAATCAAAAAAAATTTTGTATTTGGGTGATTCTTGATCTGTTTTGGCATAGCATAATTTCCATGAAATTTTCACAGTCTTAGCGTGAATAACCTTCTTCTTTATAACACCTCTGCTAAAGTAGATTCAACTATTTATGGTACATTAAAGAGTATTGTGCAGTCGGTAATGCCCGCATTTAGCTCACATTGTTGCAACGTATTGCTCTTAAGCTCTGTAGCTCATTTAGCTGTAAACCTGTACATCTAAAAACTAGCCTTATTTATTCCCTATACTATCTTATTCTACAATATTTCAAGTTCACCAGATGCCCCTGCGCTCCGGAAGATGTAATCTCTTCAACCTTCGCCTGTTGTTGTTGGTGCCCAGATTAGATGAGCTGCCGGTCTATACGAGCTGTCTAGATCTGTTGTAATAATACGCTTAATAGTATATTATTATAAATATCTTTATAACACAATTCCAATCTAAACATTTTCAGTGAAGATCAAAGAGCTTAGGCTCAGTTCATCCGGGAAGTATATGACTTCAATATTAAATAAGGAATAAGAAGTTTAGTCGGTCAAGCCGACATTGAGATACCCTATTATATAGCCAGCTTCTTGCAGCTTGTCTTTTGTTGTTTGCTGGCTTCAAAATATTGCTTAATGCTCATTCACGGTAGATTTATCGCAGCACAATTAAATAAGATGCAATTTATTATACAGAAGTTCCACGATCTATATATACTATAATCTATATATATCTACATATATGAGTATTTTGTGTTTTTGCATTTTGTAACCTCAGTCCGCAAATAACAGGTCACGACTAGTTTGAAGCACTTGCAAGTCGAGCGACTAGCAAATAAGTAGTTAATAAGTATTTATGATGTAAACACGGGGCAGCTCACATATGGCTAGCTGCACTACACTGTGCGACCATAAAGACACATACCACCTCGATCGATACGATGATCGCCGGTGCCGCGCGTATGTCAGCTGTGCAATCACATCGAATTTCAGGCAGAGTCAACCTCTCTACCACTGCCACTGTCCCTGTCATTGCCCCTACCATTGCCCCTACCATCGCCCCTACCATTGCCCCTAGATAGCCTACACTAGTCTGCGTCTCAATTTGTTTACCCAGAAGTTTGGATTGCATTCATATTAAGGTCGCGAAACGTACCCGGTACGTATACTAAACATGTTTTCATGCGCTCATGCATGCATTATGCCCCATGTATATGCCATTGCATACCCTATAAATACCAGCGAGACGAAATGAATACGAATCACCACCCATCTCAATCCAATAATAATAATAACGACCTTATTTCCTAGCTAAACCAAAGAGGCTGAGCGGTAGACGAATATACTCCATTTCCTTTATAATACAGCATAAATTATTCTCTAGGGGCCATAATAGGAGTACCTAATCGACGTTCATTATCCTATCATTAGAGAAAATTAAAATAATATCAGGGAGCACATGTTTCAGGTAAAATATGTAGATTTTTAATTAAGTATAGACTGCGAAGACATTAGACGTTACGTAAGCGAAATTTATTGATATTTACAATATAGGCGAAAATCTAAGTGCATATAGATTCTATTATTTGTTGGGCGCTTAGGCTTAATAGCCTCAACTGTTTACTCAACTCATTTTTATCGTTGCGAAACAGAGGCACCGGCCCACACACTCGCCAGGCCATATATCTATGAATATATAGGAGGGCTATTCCCGCATCAAATAATGTATCCAAGCTATATAAATGAAATATATGGAAGGAAGAGCTACTGTGCATACTACGGACAGCTAACGGCTTGTACGCTGTTGATTATGAAACACATTTCACCTAGGCATTTGGAAACTAGTTCAGCTTCTCCAGCATTTGAGCTTCAGCTAAAATTTTTGAGTGTTCAAATTATATTTATTTTCTATTTTTATATATTCATGTTTAAATATTCAGTCATATTGAAAGGAACTTGTAGGAGTGCTTTGTAGGGTATGTTCTAGTCTGTCAAGTCACAACATTTAGCTATCTATCACTGTGTGTTGTAGATTAACTGATGCAATAGGGAACAGAAGTGACAAATAAGTGTTTTGATTAAGCTGACTGCAGTCAACTTCTTTCCTTAGACTAGTTTCATTCGTTCATAGAAATGTGTATATAGATATGATATGTTTTTATTAACGAAGGAGTTTGTTCTAATAATTAATTTGCCAATACTGCTCTCTTTTTATTCCATATATCTTATATAAAAATACGACTATGAAAATAAAATTAAGACAGATTATAAAATATAAATATAAGATAAACATACGGATTAATTTAGAAATAGTTATTAAGCTTAAAATTAATAGAAGTTTCTATAGGTCCTGAGAAAGAAACATTTATTTAATTTAGTTGATCTTGAAAATAAAAATTTAAGATTAAATTAAAAGTAAGGAAAAATCAAATTCTCACCAAAAATAATGCACTTTGTTTTTCTCAATTTTCTTTTTTGGCATTCTATCCTAAATAAAACATGGGCAATTTTAATTTATTATACCCTGAACCCATTGAAAATGGGAAATCATGGTATGATGTTTTTTTTTATTTAATTTTTTTTTTTTTAATTAATTTTTTATTTAATTTATTTGTTTTTTTTTAAGAATTAAGTCTTATAGATAGATTATATTTTTACTTATATATACATACACATGCACATACACAAATATGCGCTTAAAGTGTCTAACCCTTTTATGGCTGTTATTCATATTCATCGCCTTTCAGCTTTTGTTTTTCGATTACTATCGATTATCACACGTTCCCAAAGTGTTTTGTATTCTGTTTAGTTTTAAAGCAAATATTGTATCTAGTTTATTATTGTTTATTCCATTTTGCGTTTTACAGTTTCTCGCTGTCAACCAAATAGATATATGTAGTACAGTCATTTGGTCAAGGCTAAAAAGAGACAACTCATTTTTCCTCATTTTTTGCTCGACTTTATTTATTTAAAATTTAAGCATTATCAGTGTCAGCAATTTTTTCATAGTCTTAAATTCTGATGTTAAGCGAATGTTAAGCCGAGCAATTAAATGAATTAAGGAATGTGCTGGAACTGGCTTTATGTATTATTTATATCACTTTGGGATCTATATAAATAAATAATTTATATTGCTCAAGATAAAATTTGGAGGTATCTTGAGTGAATCACTTCGCATCCTAGATCTTGTACTGGACTGAGAACAGACTTCATCCGTTCAGGGTCATCTGCTGTAAACTGGCCTCTAGCTCGATCTTTCCGACCTCGGGGCAGTGGCATTGACCATGGCAGTGCCAGCTAGCGCTACCACGTGGATCTAGCCAAGATAATGGACGAGGGAATCCGTAGAAGAGAATCAGCACGGGCTGCCACAATAATATAGATGTCATAAATTCTCGAGGTGTTTGGTGGGCATCACGCGCCAACGGCTTGTGGAATGGGAACGGAACAGAGATAGAGGCAGCGAATGAGTTCAGTTGCTGAAACGGTGCTGGCTCTGAGCCGTGGGCAAATAGCAACGGGGATTACGGGAGCAGAGCGTTCCATTTCGTTTCGCTGGGATTACGAATATGTACGATGGCCGCTTATCGCGTCCGCGGATGAGAACTTTGGCTGCAAATTACGCGGCATTTTTGTCGTACCTGAACATGAAACCTTGTTTATTTGCATATAATTTAGATAGAAGTATAATACGGCCCCATTAAATCAGTGCAAACATCAAATAAGCTGCCAACGGGGAAGCCAGCGAACAAAATGGTGCATATCCACGGGCTATATATAGAGCTGATGTCCCAAATAGAAGAACTATTTACACAAGTGGTTGCCCTAATCCTCGCTGACGGTGCAGTGGAGCGCCGCACAAGTCGTCAGATTGCCAACACTCAAGTGCATCACCACCTTGACATTGCCCAAGATGTTCCAGCGGGGCATGTTCTCCAGATGCATTCGATTGCTTATATTCCGAAAGGTGTAAACATGCTGAAATCAAGGGGAAAACGAGAACAGAAACTCCATTTACACATAGTGTATAGCTGGGCGGTAGCCTAATGTGGTCTATTAGAAGGAGTGCAGCCCAAGGAAACTTTGTTTGTGTGATTTCATGCAATTTGTAGGATTCTCAGATCTCTACATATGTACTTATGTGCATGTATAATATTCTTAGCATTCGAAGATCCCATTTTCATTTCATTTTATATTAATTCGAATCTCTAATCAATAAATAAATAAATGATATTTCTGGGCCTGATTCATATATATGTATGTATATAGACTTGTTCGACTGCCTTTTTCTATGTCTAGGCTACTACTATTATATACTATACTACTATTGATTGCTTGCTGATACTCTATACAAATTATAGTCAAATATTTAAGGTAATTAAATTTTTCCATCTTTGAAAAAGAGATTATTACAAATAACAGGTGAAAGAAACTCTCTAAATTCCATTACCGTTCGGGACATATATATTAACTGATATATAGATAAATCTCATCTGAGCTAGCATAGATCGCCTTTTTCACCACCCGATTCCTATGGATCAAGGGCACTTCTAAGTTCAATCCTATTCCCTTACTCCCCTCAATTCAAGATAGTTTACTCACTCCCTTTTTCGGTGGGCATATGCGCTGGCTTCTGGGTACATTTGTTATGATGAAGAAGTGCCAGAGCTCGAACGGATCGAACAGGGCTTTGCAGAAGTCGTCGCGTTTGATGGAAATAAATGTGGGCACCCAGCGGCCGCGCTCCTGGCGCCTGATGTCCGCCTCCAGCTTGATGCGGCCGGGTGGCAGCTGGGCTTTGACAATGAATTCGCCCGTAATGTAGGATGTGTCGTCGATCAGGACACTCGTCAGGTTGTTTTCCAGCAACTCACTCAGGGCCACATTGCCTCTGTCCTCCCTGGGGTCGCAGGACTCCTGGAAGATGTCCTCGTCGAGGAAGACATCGTAGGTAGCCAGCTGCCATTCAAATTCAGATTCAAGAACAAGGCTGTAATGGAACTCTCCAAGAGAGACTCACTCACCTCAGCTCGCAGCGGCAGCAGAGCGAGCAGCAGACAGACAATGCGGCGCGGCTGCAGCATTGTGGACATCGTGCGGCTGCTGCAGATCCCACCCATTTATAGCCCATTTAGAAGCCGGCGACTAATTGTCCGGCAATTGAATTAGAATGCAGCTGCGGCTATCGCACCGTCTATCGGCCTAATTGCCAGAGCCAGAGACAAAGCCAGAGCCAGAGCCAGAGCCGGAGCCGGAGCCATTAGCCATTAGCATTTAATTGCCACTGATTTTGATGGCGATTTTGATTTCGATTTCGATGGCAATTTTAATTTTAATTCCAATTCCGATTCCAATTCCGATCCGAATCGCACTCAACATTTTATGGTCGTCTCGCTTGGCACCCAAATAGATGTCCCGCGCTCGGCATGCCGGCGGCGTAGACGCTAGCGAGGCCGTCCTGTACGGAAGTTGGCCCAATGCGAATGCAAAACACAAAAATACTTGTGTATAAAATTTATATATATAGAAAGAGAGAGAGAGAGAGAGAGGGGAAGAGAGACAGAGAGCGAGAGAGACTATGTCACGCATATCTCGAGCAAGTGGGTCGATCGATCCGTTTGCACTGATCACGCGCCTGCCGTGTGCGCCTGTGGGACTTGACCTTGACGGGCAGCGGCGTGAGGCCGCATTGTGGGCCATGGCCCATTGCAAACAATGTGCACAGTGCTTTATTTTTGGCCAAAAGCAAATAATGTGGGCCACACGCCTAGCTCAGCCAACCGAGCAGCCCGATAGCGGCTAAGCGCGTGGCGCCGTCTGCTCGTTTCCTTTGCGCACAGTCATAGTCCATGCTTTATAATAGTTCGTATTTGCTCTTCTCTGCTAATTAGACATTTACGACAAGCGCATCATTTATCTCGAAAGATCCTCTATCACACTCCTCCGACTGTCAACAGCCACAAATCACAATTTGTTTACTCAGCAATGGCTCATACCAATTGCCAGCTCTTGGAATACCCGACAAACAGCTAGCGCAAGAGCCAAATTTGAGCTTTCCAGAAATTCGCTTGGCTACATTTTATAATGTGTCATATTATCTTAAGGCGATTAGAAAGCAAGTAGAATTACTCCCGTTGAGAGTATTCGACTGGAAGTTACCCTCTGAACCATTCCCCACTGGACTTTTTAGAGGATAAAATTCTATTGACGATGCTCAATCCGAAGATTTAGCTATCGAGTTTATAACTTGTTGAATATTACAAATAATGCTCTTGGCACTATAAAAGAGTTTTTATAGGATTTCTAAAATGTTTATTGACTTTCTTGACTAGTTGATTTAACTTGTTAGCTACAGAGAAGTACAAATGGGATCATAGATCACAGCTCATATTTATATTGGGAGCCTATACGCAGTAAGCTTGAACTCTCCAGCTTGTGGGTTATTTCAGTTACGTTCCAAAAAACGATTTCAAATACGTATCTTTTTTTTATGGATAATAAAGCAAAGTATTGAAAATCTCTTAGGACCAACTAAAGTTAATATTTGATGTTGAGAGTTTTCTGCATCAGTTTTATTTGTCCTACTGTTTTCACAGTGTTAGAGAGAGCTCGCATTATCCCAGTGAGCTTGCATATCTTTAATTCACACTACGAGAGATAGAGAGAGAGAGAGAGAGAGCGATCTAAAAACGTAGTCAGTAAAGCCTTTCGTGGAGGGTCATTATGATTCTGAAAAACGAAGAGAATGCTACTAGATCTAGGAGGTCTGACAGTATTTATTAGTAGTATTCAGTAGGCGCTTTGTCTAGGAGGGTAGACAAGATCCTAAGAAAAACATAAGAAAGCTTTTGGAAGAGATAGCAAACCGAAAATTCATTATGGGGCACAGTTGACAAGTACTAAATTAGAATTATAGACTATCATCAGTCAGTTAACACTTGGATATATATGTATACTATATGGGGCTTGACATGGCTACTGCCTGTTAAATACATTTCTCGCAAAAACTTTATATCCATTTATACAGTCAAATGAAAATTTTAAGTACTCCGCCTTTCGTCTTTCAGGCTTTTTATGTGTACACTAAGTAATTTAGAGTATTCCATTATCAACATCTCAAATAACCTACTACTTTTTCATTTCAAGTAGGTTAAGCAATTATTATATTTCTTTGGTCAGTAAATAAATTCAATCATACAATGTATTTAATAAATTTATATTTTATTTTCATATAATATCGTATTGCATTGGCAATGAAACAATTATTGTGCATCATATGATTATTTTCTTTTTTTCGAACTTTCAATAGTTATAGTGCATACAATCAGAATGTTGTTTCGACAGTCATATAAATAAATATGTATATATATATAATTGGTAAGCATGTCATATAAGTATTCAGGAAAGGCGAAAAGAACAAAAAAAAAAATCGTATCGGAATGCTGGTTGATCTTCAGCTGAAAGAGCTTTCCCTTTAGCAAGACGATTCCATGCAGAACTAGCTACATTGAAGACATATGGCATGGGCTTTAAGTGATTGCTGTAGGATTCCGAATTGAGTGCATCGTGACTTTGGCAGATTACTCATAAGTACACAGATCTGATAAGGAAGTTAAGTTTAGAGCAAGCGCTCTCCGGATAGTAGTGGCTAAATGAAGTGTGGCTATTCGAAGTACTTAAGAGTTTTGGTCTAATGTATGCACGCATTAAACCAACTAAGTGTAGTCTAGGCTAGATCCATTTCATTCTTCGCATTGCACAAATGACAAACATCTCTTGACAAGTTCTTAGTACATTTGCTATCACGACCGTTGTGAGAAAATCGAATTTGAGTAGAAATAAGAAATACGTTTACGTACAATATGCATACAAGTATCTATGCATGTAGCTAAAATAAATTCCAAGTATCTACAAAATAACGCGCTTACGAGCTAAGCAATATTGCAAGCTATACTTAAACAGTAAAAAAAAAAAAAATTGTAATAAAAATATATATATCAGCCATGCTTGCAAATTCCATTTCAAATGAGCTCTACAAAGACCTATACGTATTGCATACTTTTCGGACTGTCTAATAGTTGAGTCGCCAGCGATATTGGCGGCCAAGAGTATGCCATACAATGGAGTGACGCACGAATGAGAAAGTGGAAAACTGCACTCATGATTGGCTATCGTTTAAATGCTAAAGCAGGCAGATTGGGTTGGCAATCAAGCGAACGCTTGGCTGTTCAGCTTTCACTTGATGATAATCTCTGCGGGTGGCAATATGTTGTCGCCGTATAGACAGTACCAAATGCTCGAGTACCAGATGGTGCGATCGACCCACTCGCTGCCCGCCAACACGTGTCCAATGAACGGTGCATCGCGTGATCTGCAAACGAGAGAGAGAGAGAGAGAGAGAGAGAGAGAGAAAGTTCAGTAATCTGTCAAAGAGAAATCGATAAATTGCGCTATTTACCGCATAATTTGCGCCTGAGTGCGCTCCACGAACGTGATGGCCCAGCTCCAGGGAAAGTCGCGCTTGCGTTCGCAACCCAAGTACGCCGTGGAGCTGTGCAGAAAGATCTCGCGCACAATGCTCGTCTTGTCGTTCTTGTCCTTCTTGGAGACGACAATTTTGCCGTCGCGCAGCTCGCACTGCAGCGGCTTGAAGGACTTGGTGCGGTAGTCAGCGAAGCGCAGCTCCTTGCCAGGCGTCACCGTTGCCAGATTCTTGATGGCGCGCTGCACCTCGCGCAGCATCTCAATGGGCCGCACCACCAGATAGTTGTGCTTGCGATCCTCCTCCGGCCAGTAGGACCAGTTCAGGATGACATCGAACACCTTGGTGTCGTGGTGCAGCGGCCGCTCCAGGCTGTCGTTCAGTATGACCTCGTACAGCGTCAGCTGATGCGTGGGCAGGCCCATCTTGGCCGAGTATTCGCGGCACAGCTCATAGGCGGTCTTTGTGGGCGAAATTGTGGCATTTACCTGAGTCTTCTCCTGCAAACGAAAAGACGAACTTGGTAACGTCTTGGACAAATCATGAAGCTAAGCGGGAGGCTCACCTCTGTGGTATTGTCCGGGTTGGGATTGAGACTTATCCAGATCTTGATGTCGCCCGACTGCTTTACCGCATCCTTCAGTGTCTCGGCGGCAGCATAGTATTTTTGCAGGCACATCAACATCGCTTGCTCCTTTTTCTAAAAGGGGGATACATCGAAGGATAGACAATTGAGAAATAGAAGGAAATATAGCATATATTAAATTGTGCGATCAATATTAGCAATCAGTATTAGGATTGTCTTTGCAAAAATAAGCGAATTCGATCTACAATATAACTATCTAATATCTACTGACAGATCGATAACTGGATAAGGATTGAAATTCCGTATATAGAGCATACAACCAGTTGAAAATTCTTAATTATTCATAGGAAAAATATGATATTTTTAAATTAAATGAATTTTAGTATTCTGATGACCTTTAGAGAATATAAGAGATCTCGATTTGCAATATAATAATCATAATATCGAAAGCTCGAAAATTTAAATTCGGTATATATAACATACAATCAGTTCAGAATTCCTAATTATTCATAGGGATAGAAAAGCTATGATATTTTAAAATCAATTTAATAAGCAATATTCCAATGTTCTTTGGAAAATTTAGAATTTGGATTTAGATTGACAATGTAACTATCATAATTATGAGAGATCGATAACAATTGAGTCTTGGTTAACATATAAACATATTTCGCAGTTTTGCAGAGCTCGAGGAAAAACATTTTGGATAAGGATTAAAATTCCGTATATATGTACATTCAAAATTCTGAACTGATAGAAAAGCTATAAGACTTTTAATTGGTTGTAATTGGTATTCAGAATTTCCATGATCTTTGGAGAATATAAGGTAATTGGATTTACAATATACTTTACACGATGTCTACTGAGAGATCGATAGCTGGATGAGCTTTTGAATGAGAATAAAGATTTAAATTCTGCATATACACTATACAACCAGTTTAAAAGTCTAAATGATTCATACAGATCGAACTACAGGCAAGTTTTCATTCTAGTTCAAAAGGTTGACTCAAAGAGAACTCAATCCCAGGATATGGAATATTCAACCAGCAACGATTGCAATTTATATCCTAAAATATATATCCATTAATATGGCGGCTAGTCACAGCTACAATATGTCGTCAGATTCAGAATACAAAATCAATCACAATTTAAAGGCACTGAGTAGTTGAAAGCCTTCTGGAAGTAGGCATCCCTATTGCTTTGTTCATTACCATTTCTTCCGCGCCGCAGGGAAATAGATTCTTGTAGAGCAGAATCAGGTCGCTGAGCACATCGGCCTCCTTCTGGGAGTAGATAAGCTCGTCGCTCTGTGGAGGAAGGGGCAACATTTTAGGCATCGCATGGTAGAGTGGAAGCGGATCTGTTGTGGTCTTACCTTCTTGGCCAGCAGCGTGGGGCCCCATATCATGGTAAGATTCTGTACGCTCATCTTGTTCTTGCTCTGCTGCGAGCTGATGAACACCAAATGGCCAACAATGCGACGCAGCGTCTCGTGCTCGATGGTGCTGAGCCGGCCGAGCAGCTCCTTGTAGATGGGTATCTTCTCGCTGGCCACGGCCAGCTCGGTGACGAACACAAAGCTGTCCGTCAGCTTGCCCAGCAGCCGTTCGGGCAGATCGCGCATGAAGCGCTTCAGCACGTTGGCCACGTCGTGCTCGTTGTACTCGTTCCGTGTGATCTCCACGTTAAAGGCGTCCGCCCGGAACGCGCTCAGCAGCTTGTGCATGGAGTTCTCGGAGCCCGACTTCCGGTAAATGCCCTCCGACATGGAGCCATGGATGTACACGAAGTTGATGCACTTGTCGACGATCACGGGCACGTCGTAGCGCGTCAGCTGCTGATCGCCCAGCGAGAAGCCGTTATTGTGCGCCACCTCCCGGATGATGTGGCGCCAGATCTTGGTCTCGCGCGCCGAGCTCATTATCATGTAGACAGCGTACGGCGGACAGTCGATCATCAGAATTGGCCCGCTCTCCACGTGCAGATTGTCAATCGACTCGTCGTTCTCTTTCAGAACTGTAAACGACCAGAGCAAGAGGTGAATATCGAATTGAAGTGAGAGGGCGAAGGCGTCGCGTCGCGTCGCGTCGTCTCTTTAATCGATGCTCGGCTCTTGACTCATTCCGGCTGCCGCTAACAAATCTACTATTTATGCTCGTGTCTGATAACGCAATGGGCGTGAGTTTCTTTCTGTGTATCTACTATCTCGGCAAACTATATCTAATATTTGTCAAATCAATCATATTTTGTTTTGTTTTGTTTTCTTCTCTTTCCAACAGACTAGGCAGGGCATTTGTAACATACCACAATACAACGGAATCTAATCAATATTGTCATACCATTAGCACTATTGTTAGCGACTCCAAAATTATGATTCTAACTTAAAATTTGGTGGCTTAAACCGTTTTTATTGGAAGACAACTGAAATTAAGTCTCTATTAGGCTCTTTTAGACAAGCAGTCGAGGTCACCTGAAGCCGGCTGGTATAAGATAATGCCTGTATGGGATACCTTCCTTGGATTGCACGTCTAACATATTCCCAGGAAGTTCTTTCCTGAACTCCTCAAACTTTTTACTTCGCAAGAGTACAGAATGATGAATGAAGGCAGCATTTCCGGGTTGTTTAAACTCTCTTTTCTGGCTGATCAATTGAGCTGATTTTACCATACCAGACTTGTTTTTATGAAGTTTACGCCAACAAGTATCAAGAAATGATTTAATCACATCCCTCAACATCTTCCGGATCGCATCTCAGCCTCAAGAAAAATGTATTCATGAGCCCAATGGCTTTACTCCTATTCACTACGCCTTAAAACCTCTTTCTGACCCTAAGATATGTATTCCCCAAGCAGAACAAGAGTTAGCCCCACCCAACCCATACAGGACGGTTCCTGGTAAGGGCACTCTCACATGCAGTACGTCCAACTGAACTGAATTCTCGGCTATTTCATTGATCTCACCTATGCAGCGCGCCTTTCTCAGGTCCATTTTCTCGACATTCCCATTGGACTCGCTGACAAAGATGAGACGACGCTGGCTCTTGCGTAGCACCAGCCAGGTGCCACTCCACTCGGAGGTGATGGAATTCTGCAAAATCAAGGAACTCGATTAGCTGATTGGGATTGGATATGGGGAGTGGGAGTGGGAGTGGGCGCTTACCTTTAAGTAGCACCAGCCGGCGCGATAGTAGTGGCAGGTGTATTTCACGGGCACAATGTTGGTGAGGCTCTCGAGTATCTTTTGCATCCAGACGCCGCGCTCGGACTCCTTGCCAACGCCGTAGAGATGGGCGACGCGCAGCTGCTTCACGTTGCCGCAGTTGTTGCTCGTCATCAGGAGATTGGGATTGGAGGACATGCCATCGACGCCGCTGGCACCGTTCTTGGGCTGCGACGTGGTCAGCTCGAAGCAGTAGAAGTGCGTCGCGCTGTCGGTGACGCGGCTGTTGCTGACGCACTGTATCGTCGTGATGGTGTCCAGGGGGATGAGCTCCTTGGGCGTCTTCATCTCCTGGTCGAGGTACGTCTGGAACTGTCGATCCCGCAAGATGGCCTTGCGGTTCTGCATCTCCTTCAGTATGTCCTCGACGACGCCCGACGGGAATCGCACCAGGGGTCCCTCGTAGCGCACCAGCAGCGGCGACAGGCTCGGCCTGGGCACCATCTGCAGCGCCACCTTCACATCCGACTGCCGCTGGGAGGCGGCCTTGAAGCTGGCCCGCCGCTTCATGGCATCCACGCGCAGCTTCACATTGGAGAAGGCGTTCATCGTCTGCCGGAACCGCGAGCCGAACGTGTTGCGCGACTCCGAGCTGCTGCCACTTGCCGCCGCGCTGGCCACGGGCTGCCCGTCGCCCCCAATGGCCTCCAAGTAGGTTGGCGGACTGTCGCCCTCGATATGCGCCTGCGCCTGCGCCTGCGACTGGGCCTGGGTCTTGTCGCCCACGAACCAATTGGTGCGATTGCGCGACGGCGCCGCCAGGTCCACAGTTGCCTGGTTGGCCGCTGGCTTCTCCTCCACGCGACTGAGGTAGGGCCGGGCGCGCAGCTCCGAGGCGTCCAGTGGGCCCGCATCATCCAGCATGTTCTCCATGCTGTCGCTCAGCAGCTGCGCATTCTGATGCACAATCTGAGGCTGATTGCGTGATCCACTCGCAGTTGCAGCCGCAGCCGCAGCAGCGGCAGCTGATGTCGTGGGTCCTCCACTGCCACAGCCACTGCCACTGCCATTGGCGGCTGGGGCGTCGTTGCGGCCATCCTCCTCGGAGGTGCACATGCTCACATCGTCCTGCTCGCGCTTGATGGTGCCGTAGGTGTCCTCCTCGAGCAGGTGCTCGAGCAGCAGCAGCTCGTTGCTCTTGTTGGAGCGGGCCAGGGTCGAGCACTTGCTCATCAGCGGATCGAACTCCTCGATCAGCTCCGGCGGCGGCGGCTGTGGCGGTGGCGACGACCAGCCCCCAACGGCGCCCTCGTTGCTGTCCAGCTCCCCGTCCTCGCTGATGCAGGCCAGCTCCAGCTGGGGCGTCAGCAGCTTGCTGCGACTGGTGCTGCTGGTGCCCATCTCGCAGAGCTTGCCGTAGGTGGCCTCCTGGTTGGCGTACAGCGGCTCTGGCGAGGAGCAGGAGTCGCACTCCGCACCTGGCTCCAGTTCTGGCTCTGGCTCCGCATCGGGGTCTCGGTCGGTGTCGGTGTCCGGGTCCGGGTTCGGGTCGTTTGCATCGCCGTAGAAGTGCCAGGAATCGCTGCGCTCGGGCTTGGGCGCGCGGGCCTCCTCGGCGGCGATGTTGGCAGAGATGAGCAGCGATTCCTCGCGCTCGGCCACGGCTGCCGCCCGATTGAGCTCCTGCAGCTCGGCCGAGTCCACATTGGGCCGGCGCAGCTGGATGTTCTCGTAGTTCTTGCGGCGCTTATGGCGCGCCGGAGGCTGCACTGCGTCCAACTGTTGGGAGAGGCGCGGCGCCGGAAAGGCCGGCATGGGCAGCTCCTCGCCCGTGGAGTCGCCGCTGCTGGACTGCCGCTGCGGCTGGGGACTGCGCAGCTGCACCACCTGAGCGGCTTCCTGCGCCAGATTCTTGGCCAGCGGCAAATGGGGCGCGGGACGCGAGCGCAGCGCCTCATCGTAGCTGGGCGGCTTGGACATGACCTTGGGCTTCGGCTTGGACTTGGGCACCTCGTACTCCTGCTCATCGGGCAACGTTTGCTTCTCACAGCCGGCGCCACTGAGATCCGTGTGGCCACCGCCTGCGGCATTGCGATGCAGCGGACTGCTGAACTGAATCGTGTTGAAGACGTCCGTGTTGGGCATGGTGCAGCGTCGGTCTAGCTCCATTTGTTGCTCCAGCTCGGATAAGGGACCCGTTCCCACTCCCGCTCCTGTTGCCGTTGCCGTTGTCTTCTCCCGCCTGCCCAGCGAGAAATTGGAGCCAAATCGTTTGCCGGCGTGCTTTAGCCGGCTGCTGGCGTCGGCGCTGAGGCTGCTCAGGGCCTCCGTGGAGCTCTTCAGATTCTTGTCCAGACGCTTCTTGGCGCCCTTTGCCTTGAAGGCCACCCGCTCGCCAATCGCCTCGCCGAGCAGCTTCGACGTGTTGCCCAGCGAACGTAGCAAATTTCTGCGAGAAATTCAGATTAATTCGTTCCGTTAGTCATTTGAAACGATCAAAGTCGCCCAGAGTCCATTCGGGATTAGTGGAAAGATAACTACTACAAAAACAGTTAGTCCCAGATAAGAGCTACACCTCGCTATCGAACATTCGCGCCCAACTGCTCAGCCCCAACTAAACTCCCCAACTAGCCGAGCCGAAGAACCCAACTGGATCGAGCGGAGCGGTGCCCACAGATCTCTTGTCATTGATCTTGAAATGGCAATCGGCGGGCGACTATTTCTGGATGCGCCCGACAGGAGTGTGATTAATGCGTCGGCGGAAGTTCGAGTTCCAAAAGTCACAGGGGACGCTATAAATAGAGCGTACAATAGAGCCTCAAGCCAGCCAGCTTTAAGGCAGATCAGCTGCACACACACACACACACACACAGACACAGAGGTAGTTAAGTGCGTGCAGCGTGCCAGATTTGGGCAATCGGAGCTGAGATTCCTTAAACAGTTCCAGCTGTCGCCTGTCTCGAGCTATGCCCAAGTGAATGTAATAAAAAACTCTCTGCTAAGGCATTTGACTTGGCAGATCAATGATCCAGGGTGAAGAACGGAGCAAGATCGCTACACGAATATTCCCATCGATGCATCGTAATGCAATTTATAGAACACACATCAAAACAATAGGTTTCCAATTTCTGCTGATCTATAAACAAAGAAATGTACATATTCGGGATACCAGAATTCCGAATATTCATATTGCATTTCCAAACGTTTCGGTAAAATAATATATCTAGTATAAACCAATTTTTGAGAGGTGCCAGCTTCTGATATTCATATATATTAGTATATTCAGATATTATTTTTCATTCTCTATTTTTTTTTTCAAAAAATGTCTGACCTTAATAGAGTTTAGAATCTAGTCGAATTAAGATTTTTAAAAGAGATTTATGCATGCAATTTTTTAGCCTAGGAGATATATTTGTTCAGTCGGGATTCTTTCTTGAGAACAAAATAGAAAAGAATATTAAAGAGGTTTAAGTCCCTTTAATATTCATTACGACAAAGCTAAATATTTCGACACAGACATTGTGGGAGTTGATTTTTGGGATTGTTGTTAAGTAAATAAATCGAGAATAGGATTGACTTCATATAGAATCCTATTTACATTTTCTGCATCAATAATACGAATCTAACTGATCTAAATCAGGAGAATAAGGCGGACTGCAACAAATTAAATTTATTTTTAATAATATCTGAGATATATTACAAGAATCAATCACACACACGTAAAACAAAAACTCCAGTAAAATGTATTTGGGTTTAGTTTCTAAAGTTCCTGTCAAAGTGCATGTTAATTCTTATAAACGTTGTTCATTATTTGTATGTTAGCTGTTAAGTTACAAATCTAGACAGTATATAAGAAGAGATCCAACTTAAGATCTTAGAAATATACAGATAGTATAGTATGGTATAGAATATTATTATATTGACATAAATAAATCTTTGGGCATTCCATGGATGTCATTAATTTACAGTGTATTCAATGCTCGATATCAACAATCAACCACCCAAGTCAAACTGTACAGAAATTGTCCATAACCAAGGTATTTCAGTATTTCATTTCTTTTAGGGGAAATTTGTGGTGCATTTCGACGATTGGATGATTCGGTTAGCGTTTCTACGGGGTTACTTACCGGACCCGAACCAGTACTTTAAGTTAGTTGCCAAACAAAATGAAAAAAATCGAATACCTTAGAGTTACAGAGGGTGGGTGCGAGTCAAGTAAAAAACAAGATGGGAAACACCATTAGCAAAAAAAGGATAAAAGGCACCAGAGAGCCGGAGAGAGGAGTTATAAAACAAATGGAAAATTGTAGATAAAATTTTACTTGTCATCGTCACATCTGGCGGAGAGCTCCGACTGATCGGACGAGGCGGTGCGCTCTGCCTCCGCCTCTGCCTCCGTTTCTGTTTCCGTGTTCGTTTCGTAATCGCCCTCGAGATCACGCCCATGATCTTGCTCTTGATCTTCAGCCACCTGCTCGCCCTCGTCTACGTACCCGGGTGACGGCGACTTGAACTTGCCGCTCTGCGAGCTCTCGCTGCAGTTCAGCGACCCACTGGACGTGTACCGGGAATCGTTCTCCGGCTGGCCGTTCGCACCGCTGACGCTCGTCGTGGAGAACTCGCTGGAGATGGAGCAGCGCTCGGGTCTTCGGCGATCCAGCTCAATGTTAAGCGGCTTCGAGGGCACCTGTGGAGCTGCACGCGTCACCAGAGGCACTGCAGCCACCGCTTGCCCCTGCTCCTGCTGCTGCTGCTGCACCAGCTCCTTCTGCTCCTCCTCCTCCTCCTCATCCTCTGCCGCTGGCAGCAGCTCAGCCCGCGCTCGCTGCCTGGGCGCCGGCCTGGGCGTGGCATACAGCGGCTCGGCGGGCACATTCTCATTGGCATCTGGCCCATAGATCGGCTGCTCCACATTCTGCTCCTGCAGAATCAGTTTACTTTGCCCGCTGGCTGGCAGCTTCTTCTCCGCGCAGCCGCCGTGCAGATTCTCAGCGTTTATATTGAGCTTCTTCTTATTGCTATTGCTATTGCTGTTGCTGCTGATGTCAATGTTGTTGTTGTTGTTGTTGCAGTTCGCTTGGCTGCGATTAATCGTATTGATCTCAATATTCTCATAGTTGGCGGCGCGTATCTCCGGGTAGAGGCGACGCGGCGCCGGCACTGGACGCGTCTGCGTGCCCGCCTTCTCCATGGCCAAGGACTAAAAGCAGAGCAAAGAGAGCGAAGAGAGTTTCGCATAAGCATAAATTTTGATATATACAAAAGACGGGCTTAAGCAAAGCAAATATCGCAAATATAGGACATGCATATATACAAACCCATTTCATATATTATATCATATAGGGTAAAACGAGTGTGTGACACCGACTCGGCGCAGCATCAGTGTCCTAGTAGAGTAGGGTAGGGTAACCGCAAAGTGAGCATAGGCTAGACAGGAATACATATATACATATATATTTATACGGACAGGCAGGGGAGTATGGCTATATGAACTCAACTCGTCATCCTGATCAAGAATATATAACTACCTTTTGAGCTCAGTCACGCTTTATGCTGCCTAAAACTCCATTTTGATGGTTCTTATATTGGTTTACATCAACTATACAATGCCTTTGCCTAGTCTTTAATTCTGTGTATATATGCAAGAGCTAAAGATATGAACTGTGTCATTCACCTTATCATTTATCAGAAATAAAAGTGTATGCATGCATATAGTTTTATGATACATCATATATATGTGCATACTTATGTACACGTGTAGCTCTATGGCTATATGATGATAAAGTATATTACAAAGCTCTTATCTATGTATATAATATAGTAATCGACAGCTCTTTAGCGATAGTGACGTTGTCAATATATAGTTAATGAACTGCCCTCGTAGATATAAGTTGGATATATATATATATTTTTTTTTGGCTTGGGTAATTTTGTTTCGTATAAGACTCTGAGCTATTCAAATTTAGGGACTCGGCTTACAGTTTATTTACATTTATATACGTCGTTAGGATTGTGATTTGCTTTAAATATACAGCTATATTTATAAATATATGCATTGTTATATACATATTTAAAAATGTATTAAATATTGTAATAATAATTTCAAGTAAATACATTTTAAAAATATTGTATTTATAAATATATTATAAGTATATGCAAATAAATAATATATATAAGAAATATAAATATTTATTACAAATACTTTGTCAATAAATATTTATTGTTGTAAATAAACGAAAATATTTGGGAAACATTTAAGACTTGCAAATGTCATGGGATTCTTCGCAAGGTAATTTAGGTATTTGAAGTAGAGTCAAAGTTTTTATGGCTTTTGCCTTTTGGGTTTTGCCTGTGGCCAGCTTAGGCCATATGGAGCAAAGGGTTCGACTGGCTGGGATTAGGCAGCAGGCAGGGACGGTGTGCCGGCGAGTCTACCTGTTGCGTATGTATAAAAGTGTCTTCTGGCTGGTGGCAGGAGCGCATTCAATGCAATCGAGTCGGTGCAGTAACATGCAACACGTTGCTAGTCAGTGCAATTTGTGGACCCTGCTGAGCTGCCTGCTTTTCCAGTTATTCTGTACGATTCTCAGTTGTGCTGCCATGACGACAACGATGCAGTCGCTGCCAAGGGCCCTCGAGGCCACAGAGCAGCTGCGCCGCCCACGCGCCGCCCAGTGCCAGACGAAGACGTCGACGACAGCGACAGCGACGGGCTATGAGAAAGTGGAGCTGCTGCATCGACTGCTCGTGCAACAGCAGCTGCAGCAGCTCGAGCAGCGGCGTCTGCTGAGGCTGGAGCTGGCGCGACGGCGACGGCGACTCGAGTTCGAGTTGAGCAATTAGACGCACTCTGCTCGTACGCAGTTTATCTCTTAAGTAGTTTAAGTTTAGCATATTTAAGTGGAAATTATCATACTAGCAGATCTGACAGAGTGACCAATAAAGCAGCAAAAACAACAAACCAAGTACGCAATTATCAGCTGGATGCCAAGGAATGAGAGTGCACTTTATCGAACATTGCACAGAGGCAGAGCTATATATAGAATACATAGAATACATACATGCATAATATAAAACATATGCGAGAGCAAATTGAAAATACCTTCAGTAAGAGTCTCTAATTACAGGAACACGCGATTTGGCGACAAATGAAATCTGCTGCAAGCAGATCTAAATCAAATAAAATTGGATCCGAAGACGAGCCTAAAAATGCAGATGGAAATTTTGTAGACTCTATCTTATGCGGAATAAAGATATACGAGATGGGCATATATTCTTAGTCAGCATCAACTACTGAGTCAGTTCGTGAAAAGTGCGCTGATCTATAAATATATCATGTCTAGATATATCAAACAGAATCTTGCTCTCAGGAAATACTTCTTGAACTGATTCATGCGAGAATTTAAGTGTGAACACGCATACGTTACATATTTCCACTGTCAAACGATTAACAATTGATCCACTCGACGGGGTATCCCAGCGATAATTATAGCAATCGATACCATTGATCATTTTATTTTAATTTAAATATAAGAATTTAAATCAATAAATTTATTTTATTTATTTAATTTAATTAAGGCTACTTTCCGAAAACAAATATTCTATATTTTAACAGAGATTAATCAGATTGAAATATATTTGTTTGCTCAATAAGCATGCATATCGATTTATTTTCATTAATATTTATCAAGAAGAAGTTATACAATATTACGATCAGCTACACTGATGGATCAATTGACTTCCAAGAGTTATTTCAGCCTTTCACCAAGTAAGTCGATCGATTATTCTCCATAGATAATATCGATATCGATAGACTTAACAACTCGAGAACAGGATTATTTTCCCTACAGAGTACAGGAACTTGCATTTATATCTACATGAAACTCAACTCATTGCAAACTAGAGGGCATCATCTGGTTCCCTATGCCAACAAAGTGAAATGGCCAGGTCAATAGAGATGAATAGAGACTGAAGCCAAAGAAAGAAAACCAACATTCGACTAAAATGATAGACACGTGTTTCCCCTCAGCCAATACAGCATGGGCTAATTTGAAGCGCAGCAATCGCTGTCGATAGGCGATAGGCATCATTAATTGTCCATTTAGCTTTCACTTTCCGCTTTCATCTCGCTCCCCTCACAGTGCAGCTCGTTCTCAGTCTGTCTCTCTCTCTCCCACTCTCGTTCGTTGTGCAAAAAATGAAGAGTCTTTAATGACACTTTAACTTGGCCAATTCACAAAGAAAGCCAATGCGAATGGCCATTAAGATGCACACACATACACACAAAGGCAAATACATCTATATATATACATAGATAGATGAATATAGATCGACAACAAAGCAGCACAGATGGTGCATAGTGTACATACATATGTATATGTATATGGTAGTGTACATATATATGCATAGTGTACATATATTATGCATATAGTTTGATTTTCGTTTAGGGGAATGAATATAAGAATCAGAATATTTAAAGGCATGCAAGTTATATTACTGTTAACTTAACAGCGCTTCCTTCACAGCATAGGCCTAACAGTTCAGGCATTACATAGAGCCTGTTGTAATTCTGTAATTGTGTATCAACACTTTTATAGGGATCATTCAATTTGTCCACAGATTAGGGCGATTGCCGTAGTTTATCAGCACCATCAACTCTATTTGCTATATATTTCATTTCTGGAGCTCTCAACCGGGAACCGGACGGCTGGAGCTAATGCGATTGTTGTTCTTGCTGTTGGTTTTGCTTAAGTGGCTTCAAATGGAAGTCGCTCTGGGCATCTGGCTCAATGATTTTGTTTACAATGTTTAATAAACTTGTTGTTGCATGGTGCAACAAGTTGAATAAGTGGATGCACATGGCCGTGCAACTGCCTGGCAGGGAGAGTTGAAGATGAATAGATTGACAACGTTGGGAACATCGCCAGCCAGAGTGGGCGACAAATTCTATAAACTCATTCCCATATATCTATCTCCATCAATCTAACCATGCGAACCCGCTCTCCACTCAATCGAATAAAGTTCGCCGAATGATTAATCATAAAGTTGCTTTGGGCAATTGTTTTACGAGCCAATGAATCAATGGGTCTGCAAATGTATATAAACATTATATACGTATATCGTATATATATACATAGATATATAGAGCTATGCTGTTTCACTTACAGTTTTGCGATAACAGCAACAACGAGAACGATATTGCGACAATTATAAATCACAAATAAGGCATGAATGGGCAGCTCGTTAAATTCATCAACCATTCTCAACTTGGTCTCCCCAGACAATTGTGATATATCATTATTAGTGAGCACTCCGAACCCGCACTCGCAATCGTCTCCCCTCTCCTCTATAGCTCATCGCGAATTCTGCAGCTCTGACGAATGCCATATCAAATTCCTTGCATATGCAACGAAAGCCAATATCCAGCACAAGGCGGGACACATGAGAGACTCATACTAAAGTGGTTCAAGTTCACATGACACTCGCTTCAGTTCACACAAATATATGCACAATATACAGTATTTATAAATATATAATGTAATCTATATCCATATACATGTGTATTCATATTATATGAGTAAATGACTAAAGACAAAAACGGAACGAGTGTAGCTACAAAAGTATTTCCTTATCTTGCACTTATCGCATGTCTGGTAGAAAGTTGATTTAGCGGGAGATTCCTAAGGCACACTTGGAATATATGTGTATATCACTATATATATAATTATATGTATGTATATAGCTGAAAACAGTTTTTACTGACAGGCTTAGACTTGAGGAGGTGGTATCTCTTTATCGATTCAGACTGTGGGGGTTCTATACATAGGATGTTATATTTTGAATAAAAAACTAAAAAACTGAGCTAGATCCATTGCGATTATGATCTGACATTAATAATAAACAATAATATAATACAAAAACTATAAGATTGATCAATTATCAAAGTACATCAACTCAATAGATTTACTAACTAGAAAATCTCTTCCGTCATTAAGCGCACGTCACATTTCTTATCAGATAATTTCAAATCGCCCATTATATTATATAAAATCAATCTATATTCACATGAATATGATTGTTAATAAAATAAACACATTTTATTTACTTATCGAGCCCGCCATCGGACCGTCTGTCTTTATCACCGAAATTTGTGGTTTTAGGCCCAAAGTTTTGTATACATAGACGGACAAGTATTGTATAGAGTATTCTATATGTACATCTATAAACATATCTATGTATACAGTTGTTTTCATGAAAATAGTTGCACAAAAGAGCAGTTAATGTTATTATTATTATATCATCTTTAATCTATTTTTTCTCCATACGATTCTTCTTGAGAAGATTCAGAAATTTGTATCCATATATAGATTATTCACATACATGCCTTTAAATATATATGCACATATCTATCTGAACATTAATTCAGAACTTTACATCCATATACCAATATGTATCTTTATAGAACTTATATAGACAACGTCTTTTCTTCTGCCCTCAACATATTGTTCATACCATTTACCTAGTGCCCTCGATTCGGATGAATGATTGGGAGTGCGGCTTTATGCTGCGCCCCAAGGTTCTACACAATCAGAGCTTTGTTATCAGCGCGGCATACGCTGAGCCAGGCGCACAGAAGGAGCCTCAACTCAACCCGCCGATTGCTGTAACTTATCAGCTGCTGAACATTTGTATTATCAACAAATACTAATAGAGTACATGTAACACTGAACGAAATTGGCTGAGAAATTTCAATTATTTACACAAATGCGCAAGTGTGAGCGAAAAACTCATTAAAAAGAAGAAAAAACACCCATTTGGAGCAGCTTGGAAGTAAATATTGAGGAATGGGAGATCAAATTTTGAGAATTTGATGCGATAGATGCAGGTTGAGTGCGAACTATCGGCTCATAATATATGTATATCATATATATCATATACATACATATTAAATACATACACATGTATATCGACTAGATCAAAGTGAGCTGAATCATTATATAGTTAAATATAATTATATACAAGTTTGATCAATGATCTTATTAAGGAATCCTGTACACGATTACTGTGCAATGCATTTTGCAATTGAAATTGTCATCCAATAATTTGCGTTTAATTGACACAAAGAGAACATAATATAGTATGTGAAAGCACTCGGAATGCCCCTTAGTCATATTCTGGCGAAATTCGCAGTTTCATATAAAAACTTTATTATTATTTTCGTGATTATTAGTATGGGAACTAATTGAGCGTGGTTCCGCGTGTTCTGTCGGAGCAGCTTTGCGCTCTGTGCGCTGTGCTCAGTTCGCTTAGACTGGAATAGAATAGTAGACGCTGCCTCTTAGGACGGCCTATGTACATACGCTCCGAGTGGCACAGCGGCGTATGACTCATTTGCCCTTCCATTTGATTGTTCTCGTTGGTGGCGATCTTTGTTGTTGTTGTTGTTGTTATCACCGCATAATGCTATCGCTGTTGCCAATTGTGAATCATTCGCATGGCTTACAATTATGTAGATACATACACATATGTACATATGTATGTATGTATGTAAATATGTACATATGTATGCAAAGACAAGCACATATAGAAATAAATAAACAATTTCGTAGTAGTGAGGTCCGAGTATTTATACCATTCGAGTTTATCTGCCGGCATGTCCGGCTGATAATAAAAACGCTGATGCCGCAGGAGCTCAAGTTGCATTCCGAGCAACTGGATGTGGGATGTGAAGGCGAACGTGATTGAACCTATATGGCAAGGGGAGGGCGGACGAGTGCACTAGACTGAAATATATCTAAAGGAATAGGAGCAAAAAGTTTCATGCATATCAACCTCATTGAAGATACCCTACAGGGTAATTAGACTTGAGACAGTTATTGCCATTTTTATTGTTATACTGTGCCAGTCTCATACAGTTATACTATTATACAGCCATCCAGTTTTATTTTTAAACTGTCTTACTGCATTACTGTTATATTATTGCCTTATCAGACTGTTATACTGATATGCTGTTATATTATTGTACTGATATACGGCTATGCTTATATACTGTTATACTGATACTATTGAACTGTTATACTGCCACGGTGTTGTATTGCATTGTAAGACTGTATTGCTAATGTTATGTTATGTTTGCATGTTATATTTGGCTTTTCAAACTTCTGCTTTGAAATAATACAAGTCAATAATGCTAGGCAGCTTGAATTAGTTTGAAGTGTAATAGTACATGGGGGCACCTCAAAACCCATCTATCTATACATATATACATATATCTTTTATATATATATGTATATATGAATGACCGACAATAAAACTGTTGTATTTTTTTATAAATCTGTTTCCCATTCGCACTTTCTTTTAAAGCAATATTATATAATATTGCCTAATAGCTTGAATCAAACAGTTTCTTTTATATTAACCCTTCACTGGGTCATGTGGTTGATTTCTTAATGCTTGCCATCGATACATTTGTACGCTTTCCGATACATACTTCATACTTGTTGCTATCGATAGGATCGATGCCGTCAAGTGACCCAACAACATTTTTGTCGTAGATCTAACGATTTTGATTTGATTTATACACGCGCCTGCGCACACAGCATTTGAATGCACTTCAGAGAGCGAACGAATGATCAACAACCGAGTGGGAAAGAGAGACACACAGAGTGAGAGAGAGAGAGCGAGATTGAGAGTGAGAGGGATTGGGAGAGTAAATGATCAAGGGGGCGCATGCGTTGCTTGATTAGCTGACAAAGAATAACAAAGCTGATATGCAACTACATAGACAGTTAAGCATGAGCAGAACATATGTATGTATGTATGTATGTATGTGTGTTGTGTGTGTATGTGTGTGCGTGTGTGTGAGTATGTGCTCGCTTCAATACGCTGTTCATTTGAAGGCAACGTGTCGCGCGAATGCTGACCCATCTGGTTTTTGGGCTTGTCAGCTATACAGATTGATGTTGTTGTTGTTGTTGCTTGTTGCTTGTTTGTTGTCTTTGTCTGCAATTGTGGAGCTGGATGTGCTTTGTTTGCACAAGTTGAAAAGTTGAACGAGTCGCTTGTGTGTGCAGCAAAACAAAATGACAACTTGTTCAATACGTGTCTATACACATGTACATACATACATACATACACACATATAAATACCCTGTAACTGTGGCTCGATTTGATTTGCAGACATCTCGCAATGCAAAACATACAAAGGCATTCCAATGCGAATGATGGAAATTTACAGGGAGAACAAACGAAAGCTCATACAACATGAATACAAACATATGCATATGTATGTATGTATGTATGTATTAAACTTTCTTCTTTGTTTGCTTTGATTTTGTCAAAATATAATTGCATAGACAAACACTCAAAAGGCAGCCATTAATATCTGCTTATAGTTATTCTTTAGAGAGCCTCACACTAACATACATACATACATACATATTGACTACCGTTATGATTAACAATATCAATAAACGATTATCAAACTGCGAGTTCAACTCTTGATGACACTTGCCAAAGGGCAAAACAATTTGAGACAGCAATACACAAATACATACATACACACATTCCAATATTTCTATATATTTATATACATACATACATATGCTTGTATCTACCATATGGAATGTGTGTCAGCCGTCAGCAGCAGCATCAGAGTTAATATGTTTATAATTGTTTAAATTGCCAAACAATTAAAAACGTTAAAAACCGCGTACTCAACTACAACAGCAAACAACAACAGCAACAAGAACGAGAACGGGAAGCAGAATGCGAATTTTGCCCCATGGCCTAAGCGGCGCCTGTTCTGCCCCATTTTGCAGCAACAGGTGGACACTGTGCTGGAAAGTTATCGTAGGAGTGACAGAGAAAGGGCGAACGATTACGGATGACACCGTTTAAAGTTTAGCATTTTGTTCCAGCAAACTCTGTCGCGCGCTCGCTCGCTCACACACTCTATGTCTCACTGTTATTATCTCTGTTTCCCTTTGCAGAACTGGACCGATAAGCAGTTATGTATAAGCTATTTGGGCAAAGAAACAACAATTTGTGCTAAAATGATAATGTTACAGCAACAACATAAAACGTCAACAATAACAGACGTGTGCGTGCGTGCATATGTATTCATATGCTTGTGGCTGTGTGTGTGTGTGTGTGTGTGCATGTGAATGCAGCAACTGCGTGTGAAGTGTAAAACGAAACTGGCTGTGAGAGCGCCGCTAGACAATTGCTGACTGGAATGCGCTGCGCTCAGCGTTTTTGGGTGTTAAGCAACTGTTAAGAGTTAGATAATGGATTACCAGGCAGCATAACAGAAAATCCGCATACTCTCTCTCTCTCACACACACACACACACATGCAGTCCGTAAGACGTGCATTGTTTGTCAAACATGCAGGCGCCCGCCTAAAGGTTAACAGAGAGAAGTAGAGCCAGAGATTGACAAAGAGAGAAGACAAGAGAGAGAAACACAAATGTGATGCCTGCTGCCTCTTTTTCTCGTTTTTGTTTTGTTATTGTCTTCGACACGCATTCAGATGTTTTTGTACACGCGCACACATGCATGTATGTATGTGTGTATGTGAACAGTTTATGCAAATTAACCCAATAGCAGCCAAAGATAATATTATAATAAAAACAAAAATAAAATAAACTTTTACCTTTCGCTTTTTTCGCTGGACAGCTGTAAATTTCTATGCAATTATGCGAAATTTGTGTCGCTGTTTGTTGTTGTCGCCGCTGGCCCACATTTAACACGAAATTGTTCAACCTGTGCACAACACACACACACACTTACACAGAGAGGCGCGCTCACGCTCACATTAAAAAAAACGAACTGCACTCATTGGCCACATTTGCGACAGCCTACGCGCAACTGCAACGGCAACTGCAACGCGAAGCAATTGATACATAGGGAATCCGGGAGTGAGAATGGCAGCGGCTCCAGAGGTGCGGGTCCGGTGCGGGGCTGTATTTGCAACTACTCTTATCGTTTCGCTGAGGTTGAGACACATACACTTTATTTATTTATGATTGCTCGCTCTCTTGTTCTTTTACGTTTCATTTATTTTAGTACGGGAGCGAGTCGGGCCGAGTGGAATGATTCATTTCCATGCCCCATGAATACTAGCGCAGCGCTTTTTATCACGACCAGCAGGTCGCCGCTCCCGTTCCGCCGTCTCTCTGTTCCTCTGGCGAACCAACTGAGTCGCGGTTCGCGAACGGAATGGAATTTGGATTGCGATTATGCGTATTTGTCTCTTGACCGCCAGGCGATAATACTCGATGCAATGCACTGATTCAAAAAACACGAATCAAAAATAAAACAAAACAAAACAAAACACCAACAAAAATATATGGATGAAGTTGGAAAACACTAAAAGGCACGCGCGTATCTACACTTCACACTGAACACAATCTCTCGCAATGGACGAGCAGAAACGAATTTGTCGGTCAGTTGGAATCACGGCAAGAGCACAACAGCAAACAACTTGTTGGCTGCCCATTATACATTTGATGTACCGTTTCGATGTTGTTTTTGTTGCGCTGTTACCGATGTTGCGTTTTCGCTGTTTAAGCTATAATGCTATTTATGTTAAGTTGACTCGCTGTTGTTGCTCAAATGATCTGCTGTCATTATGTTATTACTCAAAACGTGCTGCTAACTGGCTGGCTGTTACTGTTAAACTGATCTCGTCTATGTTAGCCGCGCTGCTCAACGATGTGTAACATAATCTGTTGACTGGCTGCACTGACCAGTGCTGGCTGTTTATTATGACGCGAAACTGTTCAAATGTATATGTGTAAAAAGCTATGACTCTATGCATAAATTTATATATGCAGCTAATAATTGGAATTGTACTGTTAGCTAGTGATCAAATTGAATGTAACTTTTCTTTGTAAACAATCACATTTTAAATTGCCCGCCAAACAGTATGACCATACTATGCCGTCGTCAAATATCATATATCTATTGATAACATATCGATATATCGATACGCCAGCTGACAATGAGTTGGCAACGCGGTGTGCGCTCAAAGTTTGAAATAACATTATGTTGGCTGCGCCTGCTATCTGCGCTCAACCACGCCTGTTCCCACTTGAAGTTGGCTGCACGGCTAGCAAGAAATACCACTATTTTGTGCCGCCAACTTGTTACCAGTTTTTGCTTGTGCATGTGTGGTGTGCTGTGTGTATGTGTGTGCGTGAGTGAGTGTGGCTCGCATTCAACTCAGCCTTGCCTTGTGTGGGCGTATGCCAATGACATCCACAGCTGCCATTGGCTAGCGCCGTTCAGCTCGCCGATGCGCACAAACTCCACAAATGACAAAACTCGATTGGGCAACGCCCAGCGCTATGTGCGTAAGCGTTGGCGTCGCCGCCAACTGCGACGCAGCTGCTGCTGTTCCCCCATTTTGGACAGCCAGCTAGCGGTCTCTGTGTGTGTGTGTGTAAGTGTGCATGTGTGTGTGTGTGTGTGTTTGCCTGTTTGTTTGTGCTTCGTTTGTCGTATAAGTGATGAGTCAATTAACCCAACATTCCTCGAGGCCACATATTGCTTTAATTAAACAGACAAACAAAATGGCAACAACAACAACAACAACAACAGCTACAACTACTGCAATGCACTACATTCTGCTATTTATATTGTTGTTGCTCTAATGCTGACTTTTGTGGCTGTTGTTGTTATTGTTGTTGCTGTTGTTGCTGTTGCTGCTGTGTGAGTTGCACAAAAATACAAAAGCATCGATAAGTTAAATGGCAAACAAATATTTGCATTCCATATGCAATGCAACACACACACACGCACACACACACACTGGCACAACCTTGAAAGCCTCGCTGCAACAACAAAAACAACAACAGCTAAAAGTTCTGCTGCACTTGGTCTCTTAATTAAACTTTAATTACTTGTAATTAATAAAGTTGATTTAATCTGCCAAACATGTTAATTTCTGTTTTATTTTTTTATTTTATACACATTTATATATATCAATTTTTTTTTTTTTTTAATTTTATAGTAATTTGCTGATGTGTGCATAATAGATGCGTGTAAGTATTAGGCATATATACATACATGTTTGCATATGTTTATGTGTATATTTGTATATGTATGTATGTATGTATGTATGTATATAAAGGTGCATATGTTTGGCATTGCATAGCCTCCAAAGCGCCTCCGCATAGGCAACAAATTGAGCTTATATTTACATACATACATATGTATGTATGTATATGTAAATATATATATTTACATATTACATACATATTAATAAAATAAAAATATACATATTTGTTTATTTTTTTTCATGAATTAATTATGTTTACAGTTTTTGCTTCAGTTCTAAGAAATTTTTCATTCCTAAGATTCAATGAAAATTACTCTAATTTAAGAAAACTTTATTTTCATTCATATACTATATATATTTATATATATGTAGGTATATGTGGATCCCATTTTATTTATATTTTTGTGTTGATATTAGTTTCAAATTGTTCTTTTGAGCTCATTTCCATAAGCACTTCTCTATATATTATTGTATAAATGCACATATTTACTATATAGATATATAACTGATTTTTATATATAAAATATGTTCATCTGACTATGACAAAAATGTCAAGTTAACTTGTCTAAAGTCACCTTAATTTAATTATTATTTACTTTTATTTACTTCTTCCCTATCGCATCAGCTTATGCTCCATATAGAGTCACATCCAAGTCTTAAGCTTGCCAAGATGGACTGGCACATACCCTGTAGCATATCTTAGGCTCTTCTACAGCATTCCTTCAATATGAATAAACAATCAAATAAAACAAAATAGAATGATATGTGCTGATATGTAGGCATATACAGCTGCGAAAAAAAAAATAGCACCACTTGCATGTTAAGAGTTTGATGAGTTCTCCTGGACACA
>NW_022046063.1:94118-111986 GCF_001654015.2 Drosophila navojoa | reverse complement strand
TATATATATATATATATATATATATATATATATAATATATTATTATATAGAAAGCCTTTACTTCAGTTAGATATTTACTTGGGATATTTAACTACAACTATATGAGTAAACTTTCTAAACAAACTGATAAAATGCATATATTTTTAAATAATATTATTTATAAGTCTATGTCCTAATTCATAAGTTTAATACATTGTACATTCAATTAAAATAATTTCATATAAAGATAAAAAATATGTTAAAATTTGATAACAATCATCATAAATTGGTCACCCCATCTTATTCATAAACAAATATAATATTTATTTATTTATATTTTTTTAAATTGTTTTTTACATAGTAGTTTATCCTATTGATATATCTTTATTAGCCTCATGTACCATATATCAATCTTTGTCCTTATTAAATAGTTGTAAATATAGTAAATTCAATTTAAATTATTTTATATAAATGATCCTTATATCCTTTATATAAATGTATTGCAATTTAATAACTATCATCATAAATTGGTGACCCCATCTCATTCATAAATCAATATATTATTAATTGTTTTTTAATTGTTTTAATTGTTTATTACACTTTATTGAATATTGTATTATATTTCATTTATATCTGTTGACTAAAAAATCTTGTACTTTTATCCTATTAACCTCACGCACCAAGTATAATTATTATTAATATCGTCAATATGTATATTCTATATTCTCCTATGATAAGTAATTTTAAATTTAAAATCTACAAATATGAAAAACATATATTTTAAATATCAGATTGAAAATGAGCGAGAATACTAGAAAGAACTGCGAAAAGTTATTCCGTTATATTCAGTTATTCACTCGGCTTGAGCCCGATCCCTCTTGGCGGACGCCTCTGACGGCGAGCGCAACCGTGGGTTTGCTGCTGCTGTCGCAGCGCTTGTTGTTGTTGGCGTCGGCAACGTGTTGCGAGGCCGTCGCTGGCTCTGAGCCGCCGTGTCGGGAGGTTCCACTTGGCTGGCGCTGTGGCCAGCGCATCAGTCGCTCTCGGAGCGTTGTCGTGAACGGTCAAGCAGCGCGGCAAATCAAAGCCAGCAACGTGTGCCCAATCGTCGCCGTCTCCAGTGTTGGGAGACTAGCTCAAAACTCGAACACAAATTGCGAAACAGCAACAACAAAGAATTCAAAATACAAAATACGAAATTCGGAAAGAAAGAAAAACAAACACCCAAGTCAAAGTAAATGTCAATTCCAAAATTTTGCAATGCTTCAAAAAGCCGGCAAATAATATAATATTCAAATTATTTTGTTGTTTCTACAATAATTTTTTTTTAATTTTTTTTTTAATTGTGAGTGTGCTGCTCCTGTTCAAGTAATTCATTCAAGAATTTCAATATTTTTTTTGTTGTGAAAATAGTTTTGCTATATTTTCAACTCAATTTTCAAGTGCTCCGCAGTGAAGTTTTCGAAAAATACAAATTGTCTATCCGTATATAAGCAGGATTACAATTAACTCGATCTATATGTATATGACTGAGCTACAGCAAACCAAGAGACAGCAGCGGCAGCTAAGGGCAATCGAAACGCCAAGCCAAAAGCCAAAAGCCCAACAAAACCAAAAACCAAAACCGAAAACCGAAAACCAAAAACCGAAAAACCAAAACCAAAAAACCGAAAACCAAATTTGAGTTCAAGGCGAAATTAAGCATAGAAAGAAAGCGTCGCAGAATTTGCTAGCAAACATTGTTGTTGTTGTAGCTGTTGTTGTTGTTGTTGCTGTTGCTGCTGTTGCTGGCGGCTTTCGCCACTTTACGAGCAACTTCCTTTTTAGCCACGGGGCCAACGTGGAAAACCAGTCTTTTTTTATTTATTTTTTTTTTCGATTTTTTTAAACGCTTGTAGAGACCCAGACCCAGACCCAGACCCAGACCCAGACCTAGAGCGTTAACTGCTAGCCCGTTCAGGCCGTTCAGACCAATAAAAGAAACCCAAAGAGAAAGAAAGAACGGGCGAGAAGCGAGAGAAAGACAAAAGTGGTTTTGCATTTGACCAGAGCGTCACCAAAAACGTAAACAAAACGCGGCTGTGGAACGAGCTCTCCACAGTCCACAGTTCTGGCCAGGATAAACAGGCAGCCAAACAGGCGGAAGCGAATGATTTGCAAATCTGCAGCCATTTGCAGCCAAGGTGAAAGCTGACAAACAAACACACAGATGGAGTTAGATGCAGAGATAGAGGCAAAGTGAGAAAGAGAGAGAGAGAGAGAGAGAGGGAAAGAGAAAAGGGGGGAGAGAAACAAATCGCAAGCCCAATCGCCGCTAGAGAATGCGGCTTAGAATGCCTCTTGGCTTATGATAAATGAGACTGTAGGCCAGCGGGCCGTAAATCATCTTGGCAGCATCCATGACAATTTCACAAAGAATTATTCCACAAATGCGAAAGCTTTTCCACAATTTATGTATGTGCAACACGACCGCAACAGCAGCAGCAGCAACAGCAGCAGCAGCAAAGCTCGTCAAATTTCTTTAAAATTGTTATCCATTTTTATAAAGTTTACAGATTTGTTTTTTCTTCTTCTTATTCTTTCTTCTCTTTTTGTTAACCGTTGTTTCACAAGTTGAAAATCAGGTAGAGCTTGTAGTCGTCGGGCTCCAGAACTTGCCAGTGCCAACTCTTTCAGCTGTCAGTTTATCATATTTTTATGTACATATGTCTGCATGTGTGTGTGTGTGAGTGTGTGTGTGTGTGAGTGTACATATGCAGATGTCGTCTCTCCACTCAACTCGACGCGGTTAGAAAGCCAATAAACAAGTTTCGTAGACTGTGCAACTAATTTTCTAATTTGACGTCGTCGACAACGTCGACGAAGACGACGACGACTTCGTTGCCGTTGATCGTTAAGCGTGGCAAATAAAATCTTAAAAAAATCCACTCTAATCTCTCTTTGGCTTTGGTTGCAACTGATCTGAAGCGCAGCCCGAGCCACCTACACGCTGTCCCGCCCCCCAAATGCAGTGGAAAGAAAAGAACCTAAAGGAAGCTTCGCCATGCACACACACACACATGTAAATGACTCTCTGCGTACGTGTGTGTGTGTGTGTGTGTGTGTGTAGGTGGGGCTGGGCAGCAGTTGGGATCGAGTATATTCCGCGTGTGATTAATTGATGTGGCTCGAAGTTAGCCTTTAGCCGGTTAACTGCGTCGTCATCTCAGCCAAGTCACAGATAGATAGAAAAAAGAGACAGAGAGTGAGTGAGAGAGAGAGAGAGTGTGAGGAGCAATGCAAATGCTAGAAGTGTGGGGCAGCAACTAGTACGTATGTACATACATATGAGCGATCAACTAGCTAATTACGATAATGTTCATCACGATAATGATAATGATAATGATGTTTTCTGCCTGTGTGTGTGTGTGTGAGCTATGCTATGAAATGAAACGAACAAGCGCGCAAAGCAAAGGCCTCAAGACACAGGCAACGGCGCAGGCAGACCAAAAGAAAGGTGAAAAGAGGCAAAGAGACGACAGGTTGGTAGCCGTATACATAGATGAGTATTATGATGACGATGACTCTCTCGCTCTTGCTCACACCGTCTCTCGCTCTCTCTTACTCTGACTGTCTCTGCCTGAGCGTGCTCTCACTCTATCTCTGTCTATTTACATACATACATATTTATGTATGATACCTGTTTGTCCACATACAAACACACACGCACACATGCACGCCTTTGAGCGGTGTATAGAATAACTAAGCAGCGACTGCGACGCTGTCGACCCGATTTCAAACAACAACAACAACAACAACAACAAGAAAAGAATGTGGCTTACAAAAGCAACGTCAAAAGTTGATCATAAGAATCACAGACGAAATGTATGCGCCTACAAATTGTATATATGTATGTGTGTGTGTGTGTGTGTGTGTGTATTACACAAATTTATAAATAACAAATAGCATAAGAAAGGAATTATGATAAACGAAATGTACAAGATGCAAGAAGATGTTGGTAGAAAGCAAAGCAACGAAAAGCAATAACAATCACAACAAAAACACACAGAACAACGAAACGCGGCGGATTTGTTTTTGTTTGTTTTTTTTTTTTTTTTTTTTTTTTTTTTTTTTTTGCGCAGCAATCGAAACAGGTTCTGTATCGACGAAAGCACACACATACAGACATGGCTATCTACATACTATATCTGAAGAAATTTTGAAACAAGCTTCACGCACACACACACACAAAGAGAGAGAGAGAGAGAGGGAGATGTGTGTGTGTTCATGCATATTTTGTTTAAATTTAGCATAAGTTTGTTGCCGGCAGAGCCACACCTGTGCTGCCCGTGTTTTCCAACACTGTTCTCGAATCAGCAGCAACAACAACAAAGCAGAGGAAAATAAAAATGCAAAGAAACAAAACAACAAAAACAAAAGACTTCAACGTCAGGCAACATACTTACTTACGTGTCGCTTGCGCCGGCTGCGACGTCGACTGCGACGCCGTGGCCGATGCCGATGCCGATGCTGATGCTGATGCTGATGCCGCCGCGCACAATCAGAGTTGGCAAGACGCGACGCCGCGTCGCTGCCGCCTCAGTTGCTTTTCAAAGGCGCGCCGTCGCAGTCGCACTCTATTGAGTAGCAACAACAACAACAACAACAGTAACAGCACGCGGTCGCTCTCGGCTCTCTCGCGCTCTTGCTCTTGCTCTCTCTCCCCATCTTCGCCACTCACTCAGAGCGAATCGCGCGCGCAAGTTTCAATTTTCGTTTCGCGCTGTTTTCATTTTTATTTTAATTTTTTTTTTACCGTACCAAACGTTTGTTCTTTCAGCAATTGTGCGTTGTCTTTCGTCAAATTGTGTGTGTGTGAGTTTGTATGTGCGAGAGATTTCTCAAAAGTTTTTTTTTCAGTTTTTGGTTTTGGTTAATTTTAATTGTTCATGTACATGTGCGCATGCACGTGTGTGTGTGTGTGTGTGTGCGCGCATGTATTTGGCTTGCGCCGTTTGCCTACCTGTTGCCGCAGTCGCTGCCGCTGCCGCTGCCTCTGCCTCTGCCTGCGCTCCTAATCCTATTCCAACATTGACCCGAACTACAGCACTGACCTGTCCTGGCCCGCGACTCGTTGCGGCAGGCCGTCAATTTGAATGCAACAGCTACAGGACACTCGCTCTCCCTCTCCCTCTCCCTCGCCCTCGCTTGCGCCCTCGCTCGTTTGCGCCGGCGCAACTAGAACACGGATTACACGGAGCGGAGAAGCTGCCGCCGCATCTGCTGCGCTCGAATTCAGACAGGTAAGCGAAAATCAAAAATCCCATTTTGTCGTCTCTGCGTTTTTGCAATTTCCGTTGCTCAAATTGAATACGCAACGCGCACAAAGGACTCTGCTCCCACCTACCCCACCCTAAATAGATGCTGTAAGCGCAAGCAAGCTAACGGCAAATCCTTTTAAGTCGCCCAATTGCCGTTAAACGACAAAAATATTGCAAAGGATTTACATGCGAGCGCATGTGTCTGCTGCCAGAGCACTTTGCCCAATTTGCACAATTCCTGGCCGTCGTCATCCTCCGAAACTAACGCCTTCGACTCAGCTAGAACTGCCCTCCCTCCCCCCTCCTCCCATGCCAAACCATTTGCCATTTGCCGTTCACTTTACCGGTCGAGCGGCTGGCTATAAAGCGCTCAAGCCGAATGCCCGCCCACAGCTGCCGCACAGAAGATGCCGCGCACTTCGTCAATTACTACAACAACAGCAACAGCAAGGAGAAGAATCAAGCAAAAATTGCAACTTTTTAATTCCACTTGAAAGTTTCCATTTTATTGTTATTGATTTGCCTGATGAGCAGCGACGAATCTCAACCGTTTTTTTAATGCTTGGATCTAGCCTCAGCCTTAGGGCCGTCCACTGTCTCTCCTGTTACAGTTCCTGTCTAAAGCACTCTCGGTTCCACTTAGTCAATCAAATATCTATCTGTATACAACACTCGGTTTTACCTATGTATATTGGGCAATATTTGAGGTCTCGGATCTGGGGAGCAGAGCTTTTCCACTTGCCTTACAATATTTACTTTGAAATTGGAGTCGCAAGGAAATTAGCTGAAATACCTTCTCCACTCTCATCCATTGCCCTAAAGAATTGTGCACCTTCGGTCTAGGGTTTATGGCCATGTAGGGAACTGGGTTCAAATCCATTCCAACTGTATTTACCCAGCGCGCGTACAGCATTGGAAAGTCGTACAAATTGAGCATTGTTGTATATGTACATATGTATATATATGTGTGTGTGTGTGCTTACTTTGCTCTTTTTTGTGTGTGTGTGTGTGTTTTATTTTTGTATTTTCTCATCTCCTCTTCTCTTGCGTCTCTTTTGTTTTTGTGTCTTGGTAACAAGTTTCCCCAATGCCAATCACAGTGGCTCCCGAGCTGTGGCTGAGGCTGTGGCTGCGACTGTTTCTGTGGCTCTGGCTCTGGGTCTGGCTCGGGCTCGGGCTCTGGCAACGACTTCAGACTCAACTGCGTCTCCCTTTGCGCTCATCAGCAACTCGTTGTTGCCGTCGTAGCTGCTGATGCAGTCTGTGCGCTTTTCAGTTTTCCACTTTAGCCATCTAAACGATTTTCCGACAGTGTTTGCGTCTCTCCATCTTCGTCAGTCGCTTCGTACGGTTTTATTCGGCTCTTGTTCTGTTTTGTTCTTTTCTGTTCTATGGTTCTTTCCCCCCCTCTCTGTCTCTCTCTCTGTGTGTCTTCCTTTGTTTTGCTCCCCTCCCCCGTTGCCGCTCCGCCCCCTGTTCCGTTCCGTTTCGTTCCATTGCCCGTGGCTGGGTGGCAAGGAATTTTTGAAAGATCTAACAAGATTTTTCTTTGAGCAACGTTAAGAGGCAGCTTCAGCCAACGTAGCTGCCATCTCAGACTGTGTCTTTTGTTGCCTTCAATCCACACACACTCCACACTCTACACTCCACACTCTCTATTCTCCACGCCCTCTTTTGGTATCCCCTTAGCAGTCATTTGGCCGCTGTCTGGTGGGTTCGGCGTGTTGTGCGCCGCTGATTAAATTGTTTGGGAACTTTCGTTTATAATTTGATGTGGTATCTCTCTGTGGTGTCATCCGTCCACCGTCCGCCGTCCGTCGTCCGCCGTCCGTCCATCAGCAGCTCAATCTTCATCTGCTCATATATCAGTCTCCCTTTGTCTACGTTCTAGGAGCCAGTTCGCTCGGTGCTCGCAGCTCAGCAATTAAGCGGCATTTATCTTGTTCAAATTTGCTCCGAATCCGCTTATCACAAAGCCAACAGAAGCCACACAAAGCGAGGCCAATGCCTCAAACATAACTATAATCGCACTTCAAATATATTTTCCTTAGTTCAGCTCAATTGGGGCTTGAGCAATGTCTTAATTGTTTTCCCCAAAAGCATTGAAGCTCTCAATCAACTACTTGAGCTTTAATCTGTATATGTAGATGGTAAATCGGACTGATTGATTGGCTTGGACTTGCTGTTCACCTGATTGATTGATTGACTTGGAACAAGAATGTTTACCTGATTGATTTATTGCCCAGTTAACTAAGCGATTGATTGGTTGGCGAATTTATTAGCTGAGGGAGTCAATATAGTCAATAAGCTAGTTCTTTCCAATTGATTGAATGGTGGCAGTTGAGCGATTGAAGATCGACTAACTAGCTAAGTAAGTAATGGCAAAGTTTGTTACTGAATATGCGATTGACTGACTGATGTAGAATTTGTCTGATTGCTAGACTACAAAGCTGAAATGCTGATTGATAGAGATTAATTGAAAGATTAATTGCATGATTCACTAATTAAATGATGGACGAAGTAGATGGTTGACTGAAAGATTTAGCAGTAAATTTATTGATTTATTGATTGATCGTTTGTAACAAATTTTAACTTAAAATAAGTTAGATTGATCATATAAGTCAATCGCTTTGTGCATGGTTTTGGGACTTAATATCTATTGACTGGTATCGTGTTCGATAGTGATGAAATAATGTATTAATTGTCTAGTTTACTAATGGCAAACTAACTAAAATATATTCTAATTGATAAAGTGTCAGATTAATTAATAATAATTAATAATTAATTTATCAGATTTTTCCGAAGTTCCATAGACACGACTTGAGACTGGTGTAGTAAAAAATGGTGTTTTTGTAATCTTTCTTCGTACTGCCCAATCGATTCTGAAAGACTTTTGTGAAAATTCACGTAGCTCATAGCTTTCAAAATGTGCATTCCATTGGGTAAGTCTTTTACTTACAAAAAAAACCGCAGCGACAATCTACATTTGAAAAGAAAAAACCCATGTGGAATCTCGTCTTTCGCAGTTTCATAATCGGGAACTATAACGTCGCGGATAGGGCGTTCGCAGTTGGCTAAGTGCGAGTCGCGAATTCGACACGTTCCGCTGTACAAAGTGTTGAAAATCGACTTGTTTAATCACAGACTTCATGCACAGCCCAGGCTGATGATTAACCAAGCCATTGACAGTGCTCGAAATCAACTGCGGAAGCTAAAACGCCAAATACGGAATATCGAATGATACAATTTTTGACGAACTATTCGGACGAAACGAATTTGCACGCACAGCAATTAAATTTCAATTGCTGAGGGCCGCACTTCTAATGCAGCTCGCAAAATTGAGCCGAAACGAAAAAAAAAAAAAAAAAAAAAAAAAAACAAAAACAATAACAGCAGCAGAAAAAAAAAAAGAATTGAGTCCAATGTAAAATTGAGAAGAATGCTTGCGCTAGGTGAGAAGGTGTTTGACGTGAAGATACCCTATAAAAATAAGATACATACATTGATAAAGATATATGTATGTACATATATATAGATCATTTTAAATCATCCAAAACCTAGCAGTATATCTGTTGTTATTACTTATAATTCAATTTATCCATATTAAGTGTATTTACATTTAATATACATAGATGATAATATTGCAGATGAGAATATAGAAAAAAAAATAAATACAAAATATATATAAATATATTTCTAAGTATCTGATATAATGATTCTCATTGAAGTCACGGATATTTTTCTTTAAATTAATATTTATATTTAGGTATGAGCAAGTGCCAAAACTCTCTACCTTGATCATACTTACTTCTGAATGTCTAGAAATACCAGGTGAATCGATATTCATATTTGGTTTTAAATTCTTGCTGACATAAAGAACTGAAATGTATCTAATTTTAAGCGGAATAAGTTGGAGTTGACTTGAATAAAGATAGCAAGACCAATGATTTAGTAAATGTGCTCTAGTAAAGAAAAACCGGAAGGCTGAGCTCTGCTGATGAGGGAGGGCGAGGAGGCATTGCCTTTAATATGGAGTAAAATCTGTAGTATATTGAGCTCTCGCATATGCTAGGCAAACCCTAAGGGAACCTATTGGAATTAGAGGGTATACCAACTGCTGTCAATACACTCAGTTAGACAGGCAAGCGACTGAAGTGGCTCGTCGCCTGATTGGCGCAACGCTGCTAAATGTATGCATGAAAAATGCATTAGAGCCGCCGATGAGGATGCCAGATCAAGCAGAGAGACTGAGTTTATAGTGCGCTTGTTTTCTGACAACATCCTAATGATGACACGCCACATGCAACAACAGCAACAGCACCAACAGCGGCAGCGGCAGCGGCAGAGGCAGCGGCAGCGAGTGTATCGAGCATTGGGAGAAGCGCATCTCAATTGCCGGTGCTCGATAAGCACTGATGCATGGCAGGCTGAGAATGTGTCCTTGCGGTTGTCTGCCTCTGGGGAATGCAAATGCATTAGAACTAAGCTGGCAAGCAAAGAGATTTCAGATATACATACATATACATATATGTAAGTCTCTACACACGTCAGCGACTCTCTTGCTCGCCTCGAAATTCAGAAATACAATTGAATTTTGAAATTACTCAATGCAAACGCTTTAGCACAGCACTCGAGCCGAGAAATGTTTTATTAAGCACGTCTTCCACTTGTTTCCAGACATTGCTATTATCCACATTATCATATTGAGCAGCTTTCGAGAATAATACTCTCTCTCTCTCTCTCTCTCTCTCTCTCTCTCTCTCTCTCTCTCTCTGAATGTAAAATGATTTAACATTTAGCTAAGCCTGGCCAACAGCTGCCTGTCTGTGCTTGTAATACATATCTTCTAGTTGGTAACTGATTGTTGTCATATCTACATTGCATATGACGTATGATGCATGATGCATGCATGATTTATGGCTAAGGAATATAAGTGTCCTCCCATGTGATCAAGCGTGCCTTTCTCCGACTTGGCTACATCTCTCTAGCTGCTCTCCTACTATATTTATATTTCGTCAGTTCTTTTATTTTCCCTCTTTTTTGGCATCTTCGTGATTCGTCTATTAAGGTGTCAATCATACTTAAGGCGGCACAGATTTGTTATTTCGATCAATTGCACTTTTTGTTCGTTTGATTGGGTTCCGAGAAATCAGTGGCAATTAAACTTTAGCTACGGCAACTGTACCTGCTCAGACCTTGAAGCGAAAAACTCTACGTAACTTTTCTAGGAATCGCTGAGAGCAATAAAATATATACAAAACGAAAAGAAATTCTGCTTGAAAATCATTCGTTTGCTAATTATTTAAAAACACAATTTGCCAATGAATGCAAATTATATACACACTGACAGCCGATATATATGTATACTATATGTTTGTATACATATGTATATATGTATATGCGCAATAAACCGCAGAAATATTTATACGGTAAATCCCAAGTCCCCAGCGCTCAATCCCAGTCTCAGTTCCACTCCCAGTCTCAGTCCCTAGTCGTGCTTCGATCACTCTTAGGTCTGCAGCTGAGGCCTGCCACAAAAAAAGGGGTATACAAAAATACGAGTCTACAGAAAACAGGTCTCGAGTCGTATACGTGTTTTGCGCGCCGGTCTAAAAAAAAAAAAAAATAAAATAAACAAAAACAAAAAAACTTAATTAGAAGCAACAACAGCGCAGCTTCAATGATGATGGTGCGCAGCGTTGAGGTAAATAAAAATTAGAAATCTTACGATGCTTCGATTTCTGTTGTGGTTGGCGGATTCTAACTTTTCGTCTGCTGCTCTTCTTCTTACTGCCTTACTGCCAAAATATCGCATTGGGCGTCATTTCTATATACATCGCATTGACGGGGCATTATAATCATCTCGGCTCTGTCGCATGCAGGCGGCATGCCAATTTTCAGCCTTTTTAATTGTTGCTTTCGGCTAGAAATTGGCAAAGTCCAAAATGGAAGAGACCGAGGGATAATTAAGCATTCGCAACTGCCTCTCTCGGAATCGACAACAAGAAACTTAATGCAAATGGAGAAAATAAAAGATTTGCGCTGCAATTATAACTATTTGTATTTTGTATTTCACTTTTTCTATTGCTAGAGCTGCATCAGTTTCCATTGGAAATACATTAATACTATGGAAATTGAGTGAAAAGTATTTAAATTTAAAATGAAATAATTATAATTATGCCAATTATCATAATGACTAAATGATCATCGTTATGATGATGATAGTAAATATGGATAGTGATAGCTCTAATGATAATGATAAAGATAATGACAATGATTATAGTAGAAACACACTAATGAAAATGACGATGGGCTTAACGAGATTTACATATATTAAAAATAGAAATGACAGTAATAGACAATGATAATGATAACGCTAATAATAATAATAAAATATATATGATAGTGATAAAGAAAAAAACTAATAAGGAAGCTCGTGGTGTTTAATAATATTCATAATGAAAATAAAAACGACTCTAATAATAATAATGAATAACAATGTTAATGATAATGCTAATAATAATGAAATAGTAACGAATATAAAGCTGCAAATAACAAAATATGATGGCTACAAATGATACTAATGACAATGCCAATGATAATGCCAATGATAATGCTAATGCTAATGGAAAGCTCTCGATGTTTACTGATATTAATCATGTAGATGACAATACTAGTAATAATAATTAATGACAATGATAATAATAATAAACCAATAAGCACAAACATATTAGAGATGATAGATAAGCATAAATTAATATTCTACAATTTTAGTGAAGTAAACAACAATAATAGTAAAGATAATTACTGCTAATGCTGATGATAACAATAATCATATTCAAAATTATTTGAGTGAATGGGAGTAAATAGAATACTTAAATATTTGGAAACCGATCATAATACTAATAGTAATGATAATGCTTATGAAAACAATAGTTATTTTGATACTGGACGAGAGTAAATAAGAATATTTGACAGTACCATAATCATGATTATTCTAACTGCAATAATAATGATTTTAACGTCTACTGCAAATTCTAAAGAGCTTTCTCTATTTCCATGCAATTTTCGTGTCGGAGATAGATTTTCCAATTAGACTCTGGTGCGCAGACCTTTTGGCAAATACGAAGATATGAGCCAGTTACTGTGTTATGGGAGCTCCTATGTCTGAAATTTAATAGCAAATCGGAACGCTGATTGCTTGTTTATATCAATTTCTCGTACTTAAGGAGCAATCAAATGTTTTGCTTGCAGTTTGTTTCATTTTCCATTTCGGCAATTTGTAATTGAATCTTCACATGGTCAGGTAATTGCTATTGCTGTTGCTGGGAAAGAAAGAAAAGTAAGAAACCTAAACTGAACTGTGGCCTGTCGGCGTCGGGTTGCCTGAAACCTGAAATCTCCAAAGCAAAAAACCGAAAAACCGAAACCTTTGCGCAAGTTTTTAATGAATGAGCTGACATTTTGTTGGCCAGCAATTGCAAAGTTCAATATTGGTTTGCATCAGTTTACACACAAATTAAAAGCACAAACTTACCCCAAAACGGCCAAATCAAAGGTGAGCTGACTGAAAAGTTAGTTAACAACAAATATCTGGCTAGCAGTACGGCCTCCGATTACCTAACACACACACGCATACGCATACTCACACACATACTTGCATTTACGAACTTTTCTGTGCATTCATCGCACACATATCTCGACTGCATTGAACCGAACCGAACTGAAGCGAACTCGGCTGAACTACTTAGTGGAACTTGCAAAAATGCAAAATATCTAAAGTTCATGTATACAACTGGAATGCCCAGTGGCCAATCGCCAGTTCCTGTTCCCCGCCCACTCCCACTCCCACTCATGCTCCCACTCCCGCTCCCAGTCCCTATGCCAGTTCATATTCCGGTCTCTGGATGCCTCTGGACTTGCATGGAGCTGCTGGTCGCCAAATAAAAGTCAATCATAAATATTTGGCTAACAACAAAGCGCAGCAAACTTAAATTAGAAGCGAAGAAAAAATAATAATAAAACGAAGGAAACGACAAACAGCAATGCACAGTGGGTCGCACAGCAAATAAACTGAACAGAAAAAAAAAAAACGCATTGCCTCCAGAAAAAAACTCGTTCACAATTTGATTATTTAGCACCAGCATTGAAGCAATCACATCATTATTCATTAGGCACTTCATTGCCGAAGTATAGTTGCTATGAACAGCTAAGGGCTGACTGGTCCCACTGTGCGCTGCCCAGAGTCGAACCATAAAATGCAAATAACGAGAAAACAGCAGCAGCCAGACAAGAGCATCTTTGCGCTCAAGATGCTGTGGATGCTGGGCTCCAAATGGGCATGGGAACGCGAACGGGTACGAAGTCTCGATGTGTGTATCTGTGTGTGTCTGTGCTTGTGTGTGTGTGTGTGTGGGTAAAAGTTTAATAAAGATATTTGTTACAGTCAGTGCACCTTGAAATTGTTCTGTGGCAATGGTCACACTGGTGTTCTGCCAGAGGATTGCGAGTCAAGTGCGAACGGCTCTAGCAGACTATGCAAATGTCCTGCCATGTCCTAGACGTACATATGCCATATATCAAAGTTGTATCCACAGCTATGCATTGCCTAATAGGCCTTAAAGCAACTTTGTGGCTTCTTCTGCTCTGCACAGTTGCGCAATCAGTTGAGCTTGCCTAATTGCTCCGTTTGCAGGGTATGCGATGGCTAAGTACTTGTCACTTGACTTTTTTCCAAGCTGCTCAGATATCTTTTATAGTCACATCCTGCTGACTGCCTGCCTCCTGCCTGCCTCCTGCCTGCCTCCTGCCTGCATGTAAGTCCGCCTCGGCGAGCCGAGTGCCAGAGACAGATTATCATCAGCGGGGCCAACTTTATTAGTGTCATTAGATGCAGTCAAAGCGCACAGCAAGGAGCACAAAACATTCGCAATTCGTCTAGCTCGGGCCTGTCAGTCGACTAACTAACCTCAGTCTCTCTCTGTCTCACTCTCGCTCTCACTCTCTCGCTAGCTGCCATCTGAGTTCTCTCTGTTTATTGCTTTGTATCTGTTTGAGCGTCTCTGCTATTTATACTATACCCTGGAAGCAGTGAGCTTGCCTGGAGGTCTATGCCAGTTGTCTGTCGTCTCTTGTATGGTATATAATAACAATAATAATAATAATAATGATGATAATTAAAGTGTAATTATAAGATAATTTTATTATAGAAAGAGATCATTCATTTACAGTGTATCTGCTAGTCGTGCAGAGCCGTCTGCTCTTCTCCTTCTTGTTTTTTGAATGACTAACTGCAAATTAGTAGCTACTTCTGGCAATTTATCGTGCATTGTATTGCGGCCTGTTGGCCGGCTCATTATGAATAGTCGCTGCGCCGCTTGCGGCTGTGTTGGTGCGACCGAGAGGGGTGTGAGGGGGGTGAGTGGGTGCGACATTGCAAAAATGAAAATGAAAAACAACAGCAATATTCGCACCGGCAGCATCGGCATCAGCTTGGCTTCGACTTCTGTGTGTTTTTCTCTGCGAATATTTCATAAATTTCGTATGCTCGTTATTTTCCTTCTCTTTTTTTTTTTTTTTGGCTATGAAATGGCAAAGGTATGAGCCACAAAAGCGCCATTATTACATTTACTGTTGTTGTTGTTCTTGTTGTTGTTGTAGCTGCTGCTGATGGAGTGCAGCTTCGTCTACTCCACGCCACGGCTTCTGCTCTGAGTCAAAGTTTGCAATACTAAGTAGTAATGTGTGTGCGAGTGTGTGTGTGTGTGTGTGTGTGTGCGTCAACTGGCAACCTAATTTTTCGGTTTACGTTCAGTTTTAATGGGCTTCAGCTACGTCGTTGTCGTCGTTGTCGAAGCCAACAGCAGCATCCCCATCAAAAGCAACGTACGTCGTATATATCGTTTATATATACATATATATATATATATACACAGATATAAGTACGTACATATACTTGTATATTATATAAAAATATATATGTATGTATGTCTCTAGGTAGGTAGCTAAATTATAGCTAAGGCAAGCGCCGCTCAAGCTCATCAACATCAGCGGCAGCAGCAGCAGCAGCAGCAACAGCAGCAGCAACAACAACAACTAGAACCGCCAACTAGTTTGAATGCCGCTGCCCCCTCCCACCACCCCTTCTGCTAACTGTTGGCCGCCTGCACCCACACCCGCTTGGCCACGCTATGCCGCGACGTCGCGACGCTTCCTAGCTCAGCTCCCTGGCAAACGCTCTCGAAACAATTGTTTCTTGTTTACAGCCGGAGGCGAAATTTTTAAATTTAGCTCTTTTGCGTTTCGGTTGCGCGATGCCTTTTTTGTTTTCTTCTTTTCTAGTTTGCCTATATTTTATTTTTTTCTCTTTTTGCATGTGCCAACTATAACTATATACATACATACGTGTACATATGTGTATGTATGTGTATACATCTCATATAGGTATCCAGTTAAATGTTGATTTGTTCATTGTTTTCGCATTTCTATGCTCAGCTCGCAAAATAAACAAATGCAACGGTCAGAAAAAGGTCTGCAAATCTCAATATACATTTGTATGTTTATATAAGTGTGTGCTTTTGATAATTATATATATTTATGTACAGCTCTGTTCATAATAATAGCTACACAAGCAAAACATTGGCCAATTGCCTAAAATATTTGACATTTTAATGCAAATAAATTAAATTTTATGGAAATTTCAGTTCTTATTTGAAGTGTATGACAAAAGAAGAAGAAGAAACTTGTATGTAGTACTACTGAGCACTAAATATACACTCAATATCGAGTGTATACAAGGTCGCCCACCTACGACATACCCATGTTTACCGTTTCCTTAAATCAAAGAGAAATACAATTTATTCTGATGCTGATTTGATTCAAGGAAATTTCTTCGGATCGCTTTTTGTATATAATACCTCTCAAATGGCCGTCTGTGGGCCTGTATGGCGTCTTGTGCCCGTCTCTGCCAAGGTATAGAGGGTTGCCAGATAGATATTTTATGTGAAGTCTGATATTCTCTTCAAATATTGAGTTTATCATTAAGCTCGTAGTATCCAATATTTACTATACATGCATACAATTGCCTCATGCAAATCACAGGGTGTCTGCTGAGTCGTGCTCGCTTGCAGTACGTAATCAGCTCTACAATACGCACATTTTTCTCTATTGAATTTTCCTTTTAAATACATGTAAAACCCGTAAAACTTTTATCGTTATTAAACGAAATGAGATAGTTTTATCATGCAGATACCCTATAATCGTTATACCCAGGCCATGAAATCCTGTATGGATCGAATCGCCCTTAGCATAATGTATGCAAGTCTCCGCCCCACTCCTCCCTTCTCTCCTCCCTTTCTTCGGCGAGAGTTTGCAACAATTCCACTGTATTTAGTTAAATGTTCCTCGAGCTGTTTTATTGTTGCTGTTTGCCTCCCATATGCAGCGTAAAATTTACTGTTTGCAGTTATTGTTATTGTTATTATTGTTTGCTGTTGCTATTGTTGTTGTTGTTGTTGTTGCCTCACTACCATTGTGAATGCTGCTGCTGCTGGCGCTGGCTGCGCGCATTAATAGTACATTTAGTATTCACAGTAAACGCTCGCGGTGCCCAAAATGAAATTAACGCCAAGCAAACTGCTTCACGTCGAACTTTTATGATGTACCAAATAGTTGCCATGCCGTCCAAGTGTAAACTGGTCACGCGTGGGGTATATTGGCTGCCAGACTGCGGAACTGCGAGAGCTCAGACTTTTCTGCAGCCGCTGAATGACAGAAGCCCAATATGAGATTTGCTTTTCAGATTAGTTTCGTTGCACAGGGTATCTGTGCTCTTGTCCCCTTTCGGAGCAGCAAAGCGAAGTCGAGCGTCTTTATAAACATATTCTGTAACCAGCCAGAGGCAACGACGGCAGCGCGCTGGAGTCGCAGCAGAACTTGTAGCTCTCAGCTTGACATTTGATTAAATTGTTTTTGTTTTGTTTTTCGTTTTTGTTTTCTGCTTCTGTTTATTACTCGCTGCCATGCAATGTGCAAGATAATGGGGCGTGGCAAGGCGCTAGTGTACAGCGCCTCACCTGTGAAGCAATTTGAGCGTTGATCACAAAAATTCTATGACAACAACAAAAGACATAAATTGCTAGGAGAGTGCTTAGCAACGTGAATATATATAGATAGTATGTATACAAGTATATATATAGAGAGGTGATTTGAGCGCTTCTTGTCTTTCACACACGCACACACACATACACATGCAAGCGTGTGAGACAGTGTAGAGTAAAAATGATTTCCGTTTCCTGTTCATTAAACTGCCCAAAAAGAAAGCGCAAGGGCAACACACACAGCACACAGCACACACACACACACACTCTCACAAACACATACTCATCAGTCTAAGCACTGAATACTGAATAGTGTATACTAAAAAGCAAATACTGTTTACTCATCCCTGGCCCCAAGCGGAGAGCCAACTAAGAGAGACGCCTCGCATTTGCTTAGTTAGCAATCGTTACACAATTTGCTCCACTCTTTCGCTCGCCCTCTCTCTCTCTCTCTCTCTCCCTCTCTCTCTCTCTCTCTCTCTCTCTCTCTC
>NW_022046063.1:0-90815 GCF_001654015.2 Drosophila navojoa | reverse complement strand
GAGATAGAGATAGAGATAGAGATAGAGATAGAGATAGAGATAGAGATAGAGATAGATAGAGAGAGAGAGAGAGAGAGAGAGAAAAGAAAAGATAAGAGTAACCTAAATTGGATTCAAGATTATAGACACCTCTCATTCTCCCCGGTTGCACTCCAAAATTCAACGAATCTGAACTGAAAACTTTTTGCCTAAGGTAGATGAAGAAAATTAAATTAAAAGCAAAGCATTTTCTATTGAGTTTGAGAACAAGAGGCCAAGGCATGTGCGTAAGTGTGTGCGTGTGTGTGTGTGAGTGTGTAAACATGGGCACTATATGAGAAGTGGTCAGGGTATTTACTAGTCAAACATTCCTAGCCAGAGTATTCTCACTCGCTCTACGTCATTGATCAAACTTCAATTGCAATTGCAAATCCAAAATTTGATTGATTTTTTAGCAAAAATAATCATGTGTGTAGAAATTTATATTGACTGTACATTCTATTGTATACACACAGAGTTCTTTATTGTTTTCCTGTCAGAGCAGCGTGTCTGTGTGTATTGTATGTGTGTTTGCATTTTGGATGTTCCATATGGATTATTTGGAATCAACTGTGTTCTGCCAGCAAAAACTGCATTTGGTTACCGTTTGAGCACTGCCAGCAGCAATCCGAATATGAATGCATATCATGCTGTGACTAGTGTACAAATATTTCAATTCTATATTGTTTAAAATATATATGTATATATGTATGTTTGATTACCAATATTAGGGTGGACCAGAACAACTGATGTGTTTGCTAGAGTGACTTCAGGCAAAGCAATTTATCAAAAGATTCTACTGATTTAAATTACATTTATATATTATAGATTTAATTTAAAATTAAATTATTAAACGTATTGCATTTATAAATTTATATTTATATATCAATGGAAAATAATATATCAACAAGAACCTGCTCCTTCGACTCATTTCTGATTTCTTGTCCCACATTCTTAGATTGTATATTAAATTCTTGTTGTTCCGTGTAATTGGGGCAAAGAATATTTTATCTTTATTTTTGCTTAAAATATTTCATACGATTTCTCACACTTTATTAACGTTTAATGTCCATAGAGTTTCCCTCTTCAGCCATCCATATTCAAAGTGAAGAAAAACGAGCTCTAATCTATTAGGCACGACTTTAATAAAGAATAATTCGATTTGGAGCTCAAGTAATTAATATCTGGCGAGCGTGAGAGGCAGAAATAGAAATGCAAATAAATAATTGACAGCTTAAATGCCTTTGAGATGCAAATTGGAGACTCTTCGGTTGGCTGGCTGGAGTTTATTTTGTTTCTATTTAATTTCGCGCTTTTTGGGTGCGCTGGTTCCACTTGGCGGCCCCAACTTGGCCAGATTTATCGCGTTTCCTTTGGGGTGTGCCTGCTGTCGCACCTCAAAAGACAGAAGCAGCAGTAGAAACAATAGCAGCAGCAATGGCCGCTTCATTTGAGCTGCTGTCGGTCCCTCAGTCCATCATGCGCCCTGCCTGGGCTTTCACTTTGACGCGTTTTCCTCGCTCATTTTCCGGATGCAGCTCGTTCTGCTATTGCTTACATATCTATGCATTGCACTTATATATATATTCGGGAGTTGTTTCATCTTTGTCTCTTTTCTGACTGCCCGCATCTCGGCGACTTCCTTGTTAGTGCTCGCAACGGCAATGACCTTTCGGACAGCTCCTTTTTGTGGTTGCAGACTGCAATTCGATTGGAATGCGCGCCCACTCACTGAGGGAGGGCGAGAGGGGGATGCGGCATTCATTAAGTGGCATTCAAATGACTATTACTATTATTATTATTACGGCTACGATTATTTGACCAACATTGTTATTTGTTCCAGCATTGACATTTGGAATCGCAACGCTCTGTGCGTTGGCCCGTGGCTCTACTAATCTGCTAGCTGTTTCACTGATTTGATTGTGATTAATGGTCTGACCCAATGCCTCCGGTCCCCAGTGGCGATCCACTCGCTCTCTCACCCAGCCCACTTTGAGCTCGAGCTGCCATGGCATTTGAATCTATTATTTCGATTTCCTGCAGCATATCAAATGCTTTTTCCTCGCTCTACCAGCACTCCCACTGCCCAGCTCTCCTCCTGCTCTTGCTGTGCATTCCCTTGGCTGGCTTTTAATTTATAGCCTGCCGTCACATATCACATGACATATGCCATACACTAAGCGTGTGTGTTCTCGATTCGTTTATACATGTGTATTTGTGTGCGTGTGTGTGTGTGCTTCCAGCTGGGGCTGCAGCTAGCTAGAGTTTCTGGTTAACGGTGTTGAAACAAAGCTGCCTTAAAGGCATTCTCTATCAGCGCGAAAGGGTGCGGCTAACAAACCTCCTGTCGGTCAGTCACTCAGCCAGTCAGTCAGTCAGTCAGTGAGTCAATCTGTCCATCAAGAGCTCAAAGGGTCTCGCGCACCTGATGAACTTAGCCCAGTCACATGCATTCGAAATTGAGTTCGCAGCAAGGAGGAACAAAAAGAAAGGATAATCGTGCCGAAGAGCCCCAAATGGTTTTGCATGTCTAAGCAGCAACAGCAACAACAATTGACGAACAAATCGAAGATTTAGTTGGAAACATTTTGTTAGGCTCGAAGGGCAGGCTTAATACTTAACCAAACCCTGCCCCAGTTGCCAAAAGAGTTGCCAGAGGGAATGATAGCCAGCTACAATCAATATACCACTCATGCCCAGCACCAGAACTGGTTATGCCCGACTCGCACTCACTCGTCTCAGGTGAATCATCCTCCGCTCGTTCGATCACTTCTATAGAGATCTGGTTAGATATTATTTGGGCTGACATTTCATTCAAATTTCGAAGACAAATCTGAATGAATTCTCGACATGTTTCGCTGAGGAGATAAATTGAAATTGACTTCTGAGCTGCAATAAAGAGCGGACATTAAATATTGATGTCGAAAGGCGATTCTCTTGTTCCACTTAAATGTATAAAGAAAAATGTATTTATACTAAAAGGTAAGCAAAATAATGGCAAGCGCGTTGGGCTCTGGGTTAAAATGTTCGCTCGAAGATGCTGTCCATTAACAGGGATTTGTACTGTACATAATGTATACGTGTGCGTATGTGTGTGTGTGTGGCCGTGGACTTCCTTTCGATTGACCCGAATCGGGTGTATGAGAAAGCGCTGCCAGAAAGGGATTTCGGCTGCTGTCGCTGGCCTTGGGCATGAAAATTGAAATCGAAGCCGTAAAGAGGGCCACACAAACATACACACACACACACACACACACACACATAAACACCTGTAAGTAGTACAAATACATGACGAAACAACAACAAAGCAAAAAGAACAGCAACAAAGGAAGCCCGAATAACACGATGAAACATAATAAAATGTTTGCCATTGTCGCCGCGTTTCGCATTTGGTAGACTCGCAGTGGCCGAGCGGGTGGGCGCCCTTGTCCGTAACTGTAACGGTATCAGCGTATCCGTATCCATATCCGAATCCGTATCCGAAATTTCGCCTGTCTCGGCCCCATATCAGCATTCAATTGGCCTCGTCAAGGGGCTGGGCGGCAAGGGGGTTTTGGGATATTTACCTACAATGTGATTTGCTGCTTTTGCAAACGTAATAAATAAATAAATAAATGAAAATGTTACCCAATTGATTTATGATGGTTGTGATTGCGTTTGTTGCTCTAGCTGTTGCTGTTGCTGTTGCTGTTGCTGCTATACATACATACATGCATATACATTGTATGTACATACGCATGCATCACATACTTGACTTGTACAATCACATGTTAATGCGCCAGCTACTATCTCTGTTGCTCTGTTGCTCGACACTGTTTGCAAATTTCACAAGTTCATAATTTACAAAAAAAAAAAAAAAAAAAAAAAAAAACGAAAAACAAAACGAAACGAAGTAACGCAGCAAAAACAAAAAAATGCTGCACAATGCGAAAAATCATATAAACTTCACCTATTAACACAGTTTTTGACACACACACACACACAAGCACACGGAGAGACACACACTTACACACAGTTTAGCTGTTGCTGGTGCGAGTCTTTAACCTAAATAGAGAAAACCCCACTCACACACACACACGCGTGCTTTGAAAAGCAGCCTAAAAAGCCAAAAAAAAAGCAGCGAATAGAAAGAACGCAGCAAAAGTCGCGAAAGAACAAAACAAAAAGCAGAAGCTGAAGCTGAGCCTGAACCTGAACAGAGTAGGGGAGAGAAGAGCAGAGTACAGCAGAATAGAGTAGAATAGAGCAGAGCAGAAGCCGCAAAGCGACAGCAAGAAAGCCAACAAAAGAGGAGAAATCACAGAGCAAACGCAGCTGCATAAATGCCCTTTAAGTGTTTGATTAATCCAAGTAAAGTCATGAAAAAAAGAAAGATTCTGAGAGAGAGAGAGAGAAAGATAGATAGAAAGAAGCGAAAGAGGCGAGAAGAGAGGAAGGAGAGGAGTCGGAGAATGAGTACCAAAGGAGTAAGTGATAGAGAGAGAGAGAGAGAGCTAGAGAAAAAGAAAGCAAGAGAATAAGAGAGAAAGAAAGAGAGAGGGAGAAATAGACAAATAGATATAGAAATATAAAAAGAGCAAAATTGAGAGAAAGAGAGAGAGATAGAAATAAAAGAGAAAGGGAGAAGAGGCATAGAAGAAAACAGAGAGACAAAAGTGCAGACAGAGAGCGAGGAGAATATAATGATAAAAACAAAGACCCAAAGAAAGGATACTGAAGAAAGAGAAAGAAGTTGTGTATGGGAGAGAGTGATAGAGAGAGAGAGAGAGAGAGAGAAGTATGTCCCACATATGTACATAAAGAACAAATAAGATTTTCTTACGATTTGAAGCCCTCTGCATCTATAGAAATATATAGTAAGAAAATGCTTGATCCCACTGCATAAAAAGTCTTCATAAACTCTCAAGCTATCATTTCAATGTATTCCCAATGTGCTCCGAGTAAGGGTATTCAAAAGAAAGAAGAAGAAGAAGAAAAAAAATCATCATCTCAGCAGCAATAAAAAATTGAATGCGGCAACCCCAAGAAAGCATTTTACCTATGTATTCATGTACCTAAACATATACATCTTTACATACAAGTCTATATTCATAATGCTTGTGTGTGTGTGTATGTGTGTGAATCTGAGCCATTGAATTTTTAGTACAATTTGTCACACGCAAATGGCGGCGCTCGCAATGAAAGCACGTTAAAGTTGGCTAAAGCAAAGCCGGTCAAAAGAAGAAGCAGACTGCCAATTCTGCTGACTGGCCAGAGACAGCTGCTGGCCCAATCTCGCCGTTGGCCATGTTGATGAGTAAGCCTAAAACGCGACCTCAACAGCCAGTTTGCTGTGCGAAAACACAATATCCAAGATATCGCAAGCACATATATACTATATATGCGTATATGTATATGTATGTATGCCTATATGTATATGTAGGTATCTATGGACAGTTGATTTGAAACGTAATTGCCTATAATTGCGGCTGTGTTAATACCCTGGAATTATGGCTGTGATGTAACCATCTTGCATAATCCCAGGGTATGAAGTATTTCTTTAGAATATATACTTACTTAAGGTCTTATCCAACTCTCTGCCTTTAATAGATATAATAGATATCTTGATTATACGAGTTTAAAAGTAATTTTAGTCAATAAAATATACGTTTGTTTAGAATACACAAATATTTAAAGTCCTACCAAACTGCCTACCTATCCAATATATATTTCTTCTGAATATATTTAGATCTTATCCAATTACTTATCCTATATGATAGTTTGATTTCAAGAGTTTATATATGGTTTCAATCAGAGTCGTATATATGTTTCTTCGGAGTGTATCCAACTTTCCTATCCAACTGTCTGATTATCTTATATGATAACTTGGAAATAAAATTCAATAAGCGATTTCTATCATTTCTATATTCCATTAGAATATATTTAAGATTTTATCCAACTGTCTTGCTATTCTCTGTATTATCTTGAGTATAAGAGCTTATAAATGATTTCAATGAGATGATATGATATGACATCAGCTTGCATAAAAGTTGCCGGGCAGACAGCGCAAAGACTTCAAATATACTTCAAGACTTTATTTATTATATATCAATATGTATATACATACACTTACGTATGTGTGTATTAATATGCCAATACTCGTCGAAGCAATTTGCTGTAAATGCTTTTGCCATGATACCGCAAATTCAAATTTGAAGCTTTTAAATATATTTTATGTTATTATTTCTATTCACTTTTTCGCTGCCTTCTTCGTTCTTTCGTTTTGTTTATTATAATTCACATTCTGACATAATGCGCACCTGATGCCGTCAACGGCAGCTTGGCAAATTGGCCGACACTTTGGATGGTGTTTTGGCATAAAAATGAGCAGAAGACGAAAGTAAAGCCACCAGCACCACCGCCAACCGCCCCTAGGAGGTGGCTGTGTGTGTATGTGTGTGTGTGTCTATGCCACTCTCCTCGCTTTTCAGCGTGCACATTAGCGCGGCTTTGAGAGGTGCACAATAAATCCAGCTCGAAATTATTTTTAGGGGGGAAATTGAGCGGGGGCATGGCGGGAGGGCGGACGGTCGTACGGAAGCGTAGCTAGCATCTAAGACCGGCATCAAGATAGGCGCGTGATTGGCTCTCCACGCTCGCCGCACCCCTTGGCTTGAAATTTCAATTTCCAGCCGTGATGACATCCAAAACGGCGGCCGATACCAATTTCGATGCCCGCTGCGCTCTGCTCCTGCGCTCCCCCCAAATGGCGTCGGACAGGTGCGTCAAGCGATTCAGCCGTGCTTCGCGCTTTTCTCACGTTTGCCGCGCATCCCCACATCCCCCCCAGCGTGGGCACTGACTAGGCATGGTTTGGATATTAGAATTATGTGAGATCAAGCACTTACAGCGCCACGCAAATTTTTTACAAATAATACCTGCGTGAAATGTGTGAGTATGGAAGACGCACGCACTCCTTGATTCAAGGCTCTGACCGGGCAAATTTGAATCGAGTTGTATCTTTCATACCCTATTTAACTACTGTCGAAGTGGGTATGAAAGTGCTGAAAAAAGAATTAGTTGGTCAAAGCTATATTAGTAATTGACTAATATAAGGCACTACCGGGTGTCTTCGAGTCGATGATATTCCTATTGGAAAACTGTTAATTGTTTCAGGTTCTCTTGACAAGTTTTAAGCATTTTAAGCAGCTTGATAAATAATTAATGTAGTACCGGGTGTCTTCGAGTCGGTCATATAACTATTACAGCTCTCTTACTTATTCCTAATCCCTTGACAGTTTGAGCTGTGACGATCCCTTTACTCTGAGAATGCTAAAAAAGGTGTCATATTATTATTAAAATATTGTAGTACCGGGTATTCCCAAGTCAGTCACCTCCTTATTAGAACTCTCTTACTTGCTCCTGATCTCTGGACATGTTTGAACCTTGACAATTCGTTTACTCAGAGAGTGTTGAGGAGACGAAGCCTGGTTAATTTATTTCCTTAATCTGTTGTACCGGGTATCTGCGAGTCGAGCACATCCCCAATAGAACACTCTTACTTGTTACGGCTTGCGCTCGGTCGCCCCGAAAGCTAACGGCTGCGTGCGTGTTGATTTTACGTGTGCGAGAACAGGTTTCACTGATTTTCAATTTCAATTGTCTTTGAAGCCGAAGGCGCACGGAGAGAAAAGAATGAAAGAAAAAGAAGAGAAAGAGCAATGGCGATAGGGAAATTCCGCAGTTGGTGCAAGCGAGAGCCAACACAATGGATGCGTATGTGTGCGTGCGTATTTCTATTTGCGCCATTTGCCGTTATTTGCTCACATTAGCAATTTCTTTTGTGTTGTTGTTGTCGTTGTAGTTGTTGTTGTTGTTGTTGTCGTAGTTGGGCTGGGCGCTGTTGACGACATCGTCGGCATTCGCTTGGGTCCATCGGTCCGTCGCTCCGTCCGTCCGGCCGGTCGCGCGGTCGCTCGGCCTGCCCGACATCCGTTTCTCGCTCCGTCCCAATTTCCATTGCATTTCGCCCTCCTTTCGCCCATTGCTCTTCCTCATGTTGTTGTTGTTGTTGTTGTTGCTCACCACAGTCTAGAGTCGAGAGTTGATTCTGTTGCTGTTATTTTGTGGCTTCTTTGTGGGCCTATTTTCCACTTGAAGGTGCTGTACCCAAGCACCGCGCCCCCACTCTTGCCCCCACTCTTGCCCCCACTCTTGCCCACGCTCTTGCTCCCCTAAGCAGGGGGCGGGAGCTGGTCTCGCCGAGTGCCGCCATTTATTATGATCTCTGCTGCTTTTGTATCTCATTGTGGTTCATTTTTTTTAATACATTTTGATTTTGATTTTCGCTTTCGTTGCGTTCGCTGCGTGCATTTCATTTGTGCTTTAATTTAACGGAATCTTTACAATGTTCTACATACATATATTTATATATATTTTTTTCCGTCTTCGTTTTTGAAGTGTTTTGGATGCGGTAATTCCTAAGCGGAGGCACTTTTGTTAAATAAATACGTCATTTATTACTGCCTCCCATTGTGTTGTGCCTAATGCTGAGATAATGGACAAGAATGAGCATGAATTTGGGCAAGCATTTATGTGTGTGTGTGTGTATCTGTGTTTGGCATAAAATAACTAGTGAACGACTTTGATATACTCCTTATATGAGGGCGTAAAAGGAACAAGCATTTAATGAACTTTTGATTAAACTTTCTTTCTTCCCTTTGTCCTAAAATGAAAAGGCTATAACTTGGCTTGGCTTAAGATTTGAGTAGTGCAGCTCTACTTTCATCATATACCATGTACATATATTCAATTCACTAAGGTCTTTTGTTTCCCATCCTTGCTCTACAATAGAATCTTGGGCTAACTTCTTGCTCATTTACAGGGTATATATATGTAGTTAACATAATACATACACTCGTCTAACAGTAGCTGAGCACGTGAGCATAAATCAAATGATTTGAACGAATCTCATTTTCCACTCCCAAAGGTCAAAAGTTCACTTTTTATCCATTTCCATGGCAAACTGTATTTATGTAAACCATTTATATGTATGTATGTATGTATATGCATGCATAAAATGCCACGTAATTCTCATCTTAATCACACTCAATTTGAGCTTTAATTAATCTAAGTATTATTTTAATTTTCTCATTGCAGATATTGCGGACAAACTTAAATTGTAATGGATTTACCGACGGCTCAACAATAATGCAACGCATAATCTTTTTGCCTTTGCTTTCACTCTCTCCATCTCTCTCACCCTCTCTCTAGCTCGCTCTCTTTTTGTCTGCCACACACACATATATATATATATATATACATATACATATACATAAAGTGCAATATTAATTTTAATTTTTGAGTGCTGATAAAAAAAAGTTGACGACGTTGCCGCCCGCAAAGTCGACGGCAAAAGTTCACATAAAACGGCAAAAAGTTTTTCAATTATTGTAAAAAGTGTTAAAAACGACAAAAGAGAGAGCGCGAGCGGGAGAGAAAGAGACGAGGGGATAGAGAGGGGGCGCAAGAGCATAAGAATTGGCGAGAAAGTGTAAGAGACAGAGAGAGAGAGAGAGAAGGAGTAAGGGGAAAGAGCAGGGCAGCGGTTAAACGCTAGGGAGAAGCGCAGGCAGTTGCAACAGAGCTTAAAGATATACATACATACAAATATGTATGTATCTCTATTGCGTATCTGCATAAAAGAGAAAACTGATTGAACTACTTTAAATTAATTTACATGAATACTTATAAACAGATATATACATATATATCAGTGCATGAACTGCATTTGAGCACCGTTAATTGCTTTTTTAATCGATCGTCGTCGCTGCGGCATCATAATCGATAGTATTTACATATATATGTATCGTTTTCAATAGAAAGAGTGCAACGCCAGCAGCCAAGTGCAGTGTTAGAAAGTGCGCACGGCCGCTGAAAACAGAGCCAAAGAGAAGTTAATCTAAATTAGAGAAAATCAACAGAAGTATATCAAGAACACAGTGCAAACGAATTGAGACAACAACTGAGAAGTGGCCAAAGACAACGCCAAAATGAATCCGACGCCCGTGGGCATTGGATTCGGATGCGGCCGCAAACCTCCCAACAATGCCAAGAAGCGCTCCCGGTGGCCCCCACCAACACTGCGAGCAGCAACACCCGCCACGGCAACAGCGACAACGAAGGCGACAACAACACCAACACTCAACAGAAAACAACAACACATACCACAGCTGAGCCCACACAGAGCCAGCTGCAACAGCAGCAGCAGCATCAGCAGCAGCACCACCAGAAGCAGCAACAGCAGCAGCTGCATCAGCAGTCGCTGCACCCAAATGATCCTGATCCTAGCACTGGCCATCGTGGCCCTAAACAACGTGGATAGCTTCCTTCCAGCACCAGCAGCAGCCTCGCTGCTCGGCGAGTCGCGACTTCGCCATAATCCAGGTAAGACTCCCAGCATAATCCTCAATAATATATAAAACACATAATGTGGTTTACCTTATGAGATTTATACATACATTTATATTTATACTGAAAGCGTATTTTGGGTTGTATTGTCTTGGAACTATTTAAGCCGAATACTTTGTAGTATACGGGTTCTAGCTGGGAGATTATAATATTGTAGTTGTATTGGTGAAAATAGTACGTATGTACTAAAACAAAAACGGATAAGATGAATCGAAACTCTATAAACTACGTATTAGTCTCATTTAGTTTCATCTCATTTAAACAAACTCGATATACACTCGTATATATCGAGGAACCTTAGACAATAAATTTCTTTAACCTTTATACATACATATCTTCTGAGATCGACCCGGAAGGACGGATGGTCGAGACAGAGAGACATACGGATAGGGCTAAATCTACTCAGCATGTCGCCCGGATAAAGTATATTTGTATATACTTAGTGGGGTCTGTCACGCCTCCTTCTGCCTGTTACATTTGACAAAAAATATGTATACTCTGATTTCCTATTTCCAATGGGTTCCGGGTATACAACCAAAATGAATGAAACCACAGCAGTTACCGTTTTAAAATGAAGGGATGTTAGCTCCATCTACTGAATACTTTTTGTCTTCTACAAACAAGAGAATTGTTTTTTACAGAATTGCATTGAAAGTAGGTCGTTCATAGAAGAGGCGCTGCTGAATGTAAAATGTTAAAATAAAGAAAATTAATATATATTTGCTTAAAGAAACATATCCACCGTTAACTAAATTATGCTATACTGACTCAATCTGTACAGTGCATACGTTATGGGTTGTGCCACGCCGTGAATAAACGCAGCCTTAATAGACCCACTAACATCAGACTTATCAGTTAGATATATTATGGATAGGTATATGATAGATATGTGATAGATTCGAGCTTGACTTTCAACTATCTTCCAATTAGGCATTCTTTTGAGTGCATAAATTGCAGCGCAAATCCAATTTGTTGCCTTTCTTTCGATTTGCATGCAAATTGTTTCTTGCATAACTTATAAACGATTGTTGGCAATAATATTGGCAAGGGCCACGCCTCAAATCACCCAGCGCCCAATGTGCAGGGTGCACTGAGCTCGATTTCCGGCCACAATTTTATGATTTTATATAGACAGAATCAAAGTGAAACTAAAATGCGACTATGCTGAGATCAGGAAAAGATAAAGTTCTTAATTTGACTCATATGAAAGTCACCTAGAGAAAAGTCCACTAAAGCCAGGTTCCACTGTCCTTCGCTGCCCAATTGGGCCCGTTGACATGCATCATATGCCATAATAATGCTGGACAGCTTGCCTAGCACATATTTAAATGCATTTTAATAACATTACAAACTTGTGGCACACAAAAAATGATGGCTACATGGCATGTATTCCCTGCCAGAGAGTTATATATATATATTTTATTATATTTTTTTGAAGAGGGAGTCTCGTTCGTATCTCAGAAAATCTGCACCCGCAGCATGACCAACAACAATTCACACACATTCACATATATGGAGGAAAAGTCGCTGAGAGAGAGAGCGAGAAAGAGAGAGTGATAGTTAGAGAGTGCGTGAGAGAGAGAGAGGGATAGCCATACATATAATGACTAGTGAAGAGAAAGAGAGAAAGTTGAAAATTGAGGGTGGGATAAACTAAGCCGCACAAAGTTTTGCTGCGGGCGCAAAACTTTTGATAAAATGCTGAAAGACAAAAAACTAAAAGAAATTATGTCAAACGTCAAACGTCAAGGGCAATGCAGTCTGTATGGAATATTCAACTGTATATATAGATAATGCATGATATTATGGTAGAATGCAGTTTTTGTTTTCCTTAATAAACATGTAAATATTTGGATATAGTATATTATTTCATATCACATTGATCAAGAGTTTTAAGCTGGCTCAAGAGTTTTGCTAGGAAACTAGAATACCCTCATACACTCACACTAAAACACACACACACACACACACACACACAGAGAGTCACCTAGTTTGGTAAATTTTTTGGTGCTGGCTCGCCCTTAAAATAATTCCTGTGTCTATCTCTCTCTCTCTCTTTGTCTCTGTCTCTCTCTCACTCTGTGCTAGTTGCTGCCGCTGCCCGAAATTATGAATCAGGAAGTCTTAATAAGCGCAATTTCGAGTCATTATTCACATAGAGAAGCGCCCGGCACGGCACGTCTTTGCCGAGTGCGGGAGAATGACGACGACAACAACAACAACAGCAACTGAAAACTGTTATAAATGTTGTCAGTATGTATGTAGTTGTTCCTGTTAACTATACGTACAGACTATTAGTGACCAGACACACATGAGATGGCGAAAAACTGTCTGTGTGTATATGTGTGTGTGAGCATAGAGGGGCAACGTGCTGCAGTTGTTGTTGCAGTTGCCGTTGCCGTTGCCGTTGCCGTTGCCTTTGCCGTTGATTTTAATTAAGTGAAACGTTTAATGTGCGCGCCAGAGATTTGTGTTTCGCGCCCTTGATGCAGGCGGGCAGGCAGTAGAGCGGGCGTGGCAGTGCGGCAGACATGGTAGATCGTTAGCTACAGCCAGTCGCGGGGCAAGAAGTTTATGGCGAGGGGAGGGGCAAGTGTTTGTAGCGACGATGATCAAATTGTTTTAAGTGGATCTCTAAAACAGTGGGCTGCTGTATGCGTGTGAGTGTATGTGTGTGTGTATGTGTGTGTATTCAGAATCTGTTCATGCGGTTAGCGAATGATTTAAATGGCCGTCATAATCGCTTATCTAGTTATTAAAAGCTCGCATTGCTCAGCTTAGCTCAGCTTTGCTCTCTCTCTCTCTCTCTTTCTCTCTGTCTTTCTGTCTCTCTCGCTCACACTGCTGGCCAAGTGCAAGTTTAGTGCAGTCATGTGACAAACAGCGTGACAAACAGCCCGTCAATGTGCAGTTTCTCTCACTTCCCATTTCGCTTTGGTTTCTTTTTCGCCTTTTCTTCTTTTTATTTTTTATTTCTTTTCTGCAACTGACAGCTGTTGTTGTTGTTGTTGCTGTTGTTGTTGAAGTTGCTGCAGCTACTACGGCAACAATCAAACAGCAACACAAAGTCATTTAATGCAATTTGTTGATTGCGCTCTATGCTGTTATTATTGTGTTCCTCTTATATGTCTGCTCTGTGTATGTGTATGTGTGTATGTGTGTGTGTTGTTTGTGTGTGTTGCTTGTACTTTTTGACATTTGAGCAGAGCTTTGGCACAAACCTGACAACACACTCTACTATGCGCTATGTCCCAGCCCTACGCCTCTCTCTCTCTCTCTCTCTGTCTCTCACTTTCCACTCCCTTTCTCGCTCTCTTGAACTTTGTCTCTGTTTACCGCTTACACTGATGCATGGGTGGCTGGCGCCAAAAGAGGCTAAAGCAAAGAAATGGCTTTAATGGCATTTAATAAATAGCATACAACAAAATTTGCCAAAGTGGAGAGACAGAGAGGCAAATCAGAGGACAAAAGGCAACCGGACAGCAGAGACGGACGGACAGATAGACGGACTGACGGACGGAATGACAAGCTAACGCAACCGGATTCAAATTCCAGTTTCCATATGACAGACAGTAGCGAGAATGCATCCGATGCTCTTACTGCTGTTGCAGTTTCTGTTGCAGTTGCTGTTGCTGTTGCTGTTGCGCTTTCGCATCAATATCAATGTACTAGTTACAGACTGACACCCATTCAGACTGGCAACAGCCAGCCAGCACCTGAAGCTGCATCTCTGACTGAATGGCTCACAGGCGGACAGACTGACTGACAGATTGACTGACTGACTGACTGACTAGCTCTGGCTGTGTCTCTGCGGATACGTTTTGTTTATGACGCACACAGTCGCAGCCGCAGTCGCAGTCGCAGTCACAGTCGCAGTCACAGTCACAGTCACAGTCATGTTTCTAACGTGCCTTACATAATCCGCCGAGAAAGACCAAAATATGCATTCCCATGAATCGCTTTTGTTGTATTGTTGTTCAAGCAGTTAATAACCGGCGTTGCCTGGCTCTAGCTACAGCTGTGAGCACACAGCTCGCAGTTTGTTTAATTCGCACCAGCTTCAGCATGCTTTCCTCTACATCTACATCTTCCTCTTTCCTTTTGTTTTTTTTGTGGCAAGGCGTCACGCGACTTTTCTCTTTTTTTTCTGCTCTTTTCGCCCTACCTCTATTTATTTAACATTTCGAAAACCACAATCGAAAGCCGCAAAGAGAAAAGAGAAGCAACAACAGCAACAAAGCGTTTTGTTGGGCTCTTCCATTTGAATATTACCTCTTTTTGCTTCATTTAAATGTATTCAATTAACAAAGTAATACTTTGATATATCATATTGCTGAAGCTTGAGCTATTCGGATTGGCTGTTTAATCAGTCAGCCTGTCAGACAATCAGTTAGTCAATCTGCTAACTGATTTGATCATCAGTCAGTAGACAATAAATAAACCAGTTGAGCCAGTCCGTTAGTTGATGAGTTCAATCAGTTCAATCAGTTAGGTAGATAGTCACAGAGTCATTCGGATCATTGCTGTTAGATGATCTGCCAATCAGTCAGTCCATCAGTCAGGTACATCAGACAACGAGGCCAGCAATAAGGCAACAGCAAACTAAAAGGCTATCAGTCACTTCGCCCATCAATCAGTAATCTTTAATGAGTTAACTGGTAATCCATTTAATCAATCAGTCTATCAATCAGTCAGTAACTCAGTCAGTCAGTCTGTCAGCCATATCAATCAGATCAATCAGATTGTGAATTAGTACATAAGTCAAGTATGTCTGTCAATCATTCAGCCCAAACTTAAGTCAATCAAACAGTAAGACATTTAATCAACAAAATAAATATTGAATTAACTAGTTCATCTTCAACCAAGTCATCCAGTCATTCAGTTTCATTATCTGGCGGATTATCTATCAATCAGTCAGCGATTAAATCAACCAATCAAGTTGTAGATTAATCACAGCATTAATCACGGTCAGTCTTGAGAGTCAGGCACTCAGTCAGTTAACTAGTTCGATGATCTAGTAAATAATACATCAGTCAAATGGCTCAGTATATATGACTATATAACACTCAAACCATTAAAATCTTGTCAATAAATCTATCAATCATTGATTGCGTCAAGCATACTTTTATTCAGTCGATTCAATCAGTCAACGAGTCAGTTAAATAGGCAAATAGATTAGCCTATCAATCAGATGCCTATTCAGTATGTCAGTCAATCAATCAAACTTTGAATTCGTCAATAAGTGAGTTGATCAGTCAAGCAGCTCATCAAACTATCTGTTGGTTGATCGATCAAACAGTAAGTTCGTTGAGCACGTCAATCAGTTATTTCTCTAGTACTTCAGTCAGTCAGTCAATCAATGAGTCAGTCAGCGTGGCAGTCAGCTTATCTGCGAGTCAGTCAGTTCGGGCTTAAGAAAGTTCGACACGCATCGATGAAGTGAGAAAGACGACTCAATTGTGGGCGGGGAGCAATGACACGCTGCACGTACACAGGCATACATGCAAAGGTGTGTGTAATGTCTGCATACATGCATGCACACACACACATACACAGAGACACATTGCTCACAGATTTAGTAGGCAAAACTGGAATGCTCTTTCGTTTGTCGTTTGGCCTTTAATCGCAGTCGCCGTTGCTGCCGATGCCAGCGGCAGATGCAGCAGCAATTGCAATTGCAATCGCAATCGCAGTTGCAGTTGCAGTTGCTGTTGCAATTGCAGTTGCAGTTGCAACCGCAGCAGCGGCGGCAACGTTGGCCGCTTCTTCTTCGGCAGCACAAGCACAAATGCGGAGAGACAAAGGCAATGGCCAGTGGGTGGTTCGGGCTGTTCGCCTGGTGACCACAAAGTTAATTGCACTATTTGTGTGTGTGTGCGTGTGTGTGTATGAGGCTGTGTATATATGTTTGTGTGTTGCTGTTGCTGCTGCTTCTGCTGCTTTTGCGGCTGCCCGTTGCGGACAAATAACTTTGCTAATACTTTGACCGAGCCAACAACTTTTATGAGAGCTTTGAGCTTGGCTTTCGCTGCGGTTGCATGCTACTCAAACACACACAGAGAGCGTGAGAAAGGGAGAGAGAGAGAGAGAGAGAGTGAGAGAGAGAGAGAGAGGGACGTTGTTGGGCCCATATTCATGCAAAAGTGACATGCAGCTGTTCTTTAAGACTCTGTGAAGCGAGTGGGCGAAATTAGTTAGAAGCGGTTCGGGCTGACTTGACTTGGCCCATTTCAGAGCGCGCGGAAGACGGAGTCGAGAACTTGTCAACCGGGGGGCAGTTGCGCGAGTAACGGTGATGCCCACGCCTCTGGCAGATGGAATATGGCATATGGAATGAGCCACATATTAATCTAGAATATGGTCAGAAAGGCTTAAGCCCTTAGTTGCATCATTCAGGAGTTGGCTTAGACTAGAGCAATCTCTGGAAGATTCTCGAATATAGAGACTCTGATACATTCAGCAATCTAATTATCATCTGTAAGCCATGAGAGCTTAAGGTGCAATCTATCTAGAATCCTAGAGATATCTGTTAGCATCGCGATGTATTAGACGAACTTATAGAAAAGGCTGGAAGGCCGATTCCCACAGTATAGAGACAGTCTAGATGAGGTCACTCCGGAGCTGGGCGGAATAAATATTTCGCATTGCACATTCGTGACGTAATCGCAGTGAAGACGATCATAAATCAACATCGGAAACAAGTTTACGACAAGCACCGAAAGAGGATAACCTTTCCAGCACACAATCAAGAAAGAAAAACCTTGGAAAAGCCTTGATGCAATGCATCAGGCATGGGGTAACTCGAGAAGATCGAGATCAAGTGCTATAAATAGGAATGCAGGGCTGTCTATATTCAATAGGCTGTCCATATTCGACAGACTAAAGACCAAAATCAAAGACGATAATAATCAAATGATTCGATTCAAGTAGATTTGTTGGCATCACTTTCCGAAGATTATATTCCAAAAGACATAGAGTTGCCAGATAGATGAACAGCCCAGCATAGATGCACCTTATAGGGCACCGATCCACCGATCGGGCTCTGAATGAGAATCATGATCTGTTGAGGCAAAGCTTCGAGAATTGAAATCCAATTGAAAATAATGAAGCGAACACTGAAGAGGGAAGCGAATTGGCCGCGTGGTCGGTGCGAGTGAGACTGCAAATGCTGCCAACGATTGCCGGTGGGCAGCAGATCAGTAACGGCAACAATTGCAGCTGCCTGGCTGGGAGCCGGAGCGCCAATGGGCGCTGCGTCTGCGACTAACTTCCAGTCTGAGTGGCTTTGCCTAATAGATTACCTGTGTCAACAGCGTCGCAAATTACAATGCGACGGGGCGAGCGAAACCAGTTTTAACTGCATTTCCAGCAACAGCAGCAACAACAGCAACAACAACAACGGCAACAACAGCAACAACAACAACAGCGGCAACTTGTAGCAAGTTCCACGCTTACACACACACACACACAGAGGCGCTCACACACACATAACAAGTTGGCATCCACATGCCGCTCACTTTGGGGCAGCGTTGCTTTTGCTGCAGCAGTCGCAGTCGCAGCGCAGTCGGCGTCGTAGCTGCTGCTGACATCACTGTTAACGTCAGCAGCGACGCTGCGCTTTGCGCTTGGCTGGCTCCCTGCTCCCCTGCTTGCCCCAATACCCCCTCGTCTCCCGCTCATCCCAGAGCCGACTGCTTGACTCTCTGGCTAGCCGGCCGGTTGTTGTTATTGCTGTTGTTGTTGTTGTTGTTGTTGTTTGTTTGTTTGTTTCGTCTCCATTTGCGTTGCGTATCGTTAGTCGCTGTTTGTAGCGACGATTCGGTTCGTTGATGATATGTTTGTGGAGCTTGGCATGGGGGAGGGTGTGGAATATGGCCAGTGCCAGTGCCAGTGGCAGGGGCAGGGGCAGGGGCAAGGCAGGGGCAGGTACATGGACAGGGAGGGGTGGGTGCTCGTAAGGCGTGCGATGCCGGTAATAACAGCCATAGGTCGACTGGTCTGTCGGTTATTTTCTGTTGCTGTTGTTGCTGTTGCTGCTGTTTTCCTCTGGCTCAACCACAGCGTTGCCTCGCTCGGTCACATGGCACATCTCTCTCTCTTTCCCTCTCTCTCTCTCTGACTGTCTGTCTGTCTGTTGCTCGTTCTCTCTCTTGGTCGCTTTCCTTCATTCCCTTACGCTGTCTCGTGCTCGATCGGCAAGGTATTTTCTTGCTTTAGCTCGTCGCATTGTTGTTGCTATAAACAATATTTTTCACGTTGTTGTTGTCGGCGTTTCTTTATTGCCTCTTTGTGTGCGCTCTGCGCTCCATGTGTGTGTGTATGTGTGTGTGTATGTGTTGTTGTTGCTGTTATTGCTGTTTTTCGTTATTTTTTCCCTCTTTCTGTTATTGTTGTGTTTTTTATTTTGTAGTTTTTTTTCGTGCTTCTCGTTCAGCACTCGGTGCCTGGCACCGGCGATCACCGCTTTAAGCTGCGACAGCAGCCAACCAACAGCAGCAACAGCAACAACAACAGCAACATCAAAACAACAATAATCGCAGTGCATGTGCACCACCAGATCAACACACACACACACATGTAACAAGAGAAAACGAGTACGAATACTGTAGGAATGCAGGGTAGCATTCACACTGTGACTGACAGATACCCTGTAGGCATTTACTAGTGGGATCTACTCGACCTTAAGTGTTGCATTGAGAGACTTACGAGCAACGATTGCAGTCAGCGAATGGCTTTGCCTTCTTCATTGTTTATTGGATCTCTGTTCCATTGCTGTCGATGTTGGCACCACCTCGAGCAGAGGAAGGAATTCAGCTGATCAAATGACATTCCCATGTTAGCTGGCTCAACTCGGCTCAATTGAATGGGATTTTCCGATGACGAAGATTGCTCGGCTCAGGTCGCAAGGCTAAGGCTTGAGCTTAAGCTGGAGTAAAACTTGAAGTGGAGCAGGGTCCGGTAGCAAGAACAAGAGTTGGCCTCAGCCATGGCCAAGAGTAACGGTATCTTCTGTTGGACCTGCTTCTGTTAAGCAATTCTCAGTTCATCTCTTCCCTAATCTCAATATTTAAGTGAGTAGCTTAGTCAATTATGACATCTCGGAGCTCCCTTGCAAATCTCAATGGCAGCGTGGGACAGGCCGTATTAAACGAATTAATTACTGATTCCCATTGTCGGTGCGTCTTTTAAAGCGAATTACGTTTGATGCCAATTGGCATTAATTGAGCCGTGGATTATGTGGCGTATACGCAACGCGCGACAATTGCCATTTGAATTGTTTTTGTTCTTGTTTTGGCTTCTTTTTTTTTTTGGCAAAAATAATTTGTGTTTCTGCTTTAGCTGCGAATTGGCTAATTACGTGATTCAATTGGATAAGCGCATGCCGAATTCCGTATCGAAACGCGATCTGTATTCTTGTTTAAATATATATATATATATATATATATATATATATATATATGTGCTTGTGTAGGCAATAATGTGATTTCCTGCTCGCTGGCAAGCTGAGCCAACAACAACAACAACAATCAGGCCTTATGAATGTTTAAGTGACGACAAACGGGCTTACCTACGAATTACAAACACATACAGATGTCCATGCTCATATGTGTGTGTGTATGTGTACATATTTATATGTCTGAATGCGTCATGGCATGTGCTCAATGCAAAATCACATTTCATGGACTCGAAAGGTTTTTTTCGTTTTTATTTTAAACTTGTAATTACATTGAATGCAGTCGATAAAACTGTCATGTGACCAAGTCTGCTCATAGAGATCAGGGAGATCTGGGAGACCAGGAGACATCGAGACCCCGAGACCTCGAGACAGGCTGACTTCATATATTGTAGATATTATGTACATACATACATATATTCCTGTCACGTTTCTTGTTGCGTATACGTAATATGCGCACTCATGTTGCATTCTAACGGTGCCTTGCAGCGCCTGTCGCCATTCGTGAGTAACAGTTAATTGTTTATTAAATAATTAATTGCACACACACACACACACACACAGATAGTATATATATCTAGTGAGACATCCACGTCGAACTCAAGCGCTCATCAACTTTAATAACGAGCTTTTGATTAGGGCTAACAATAGAATATGTCTGTATATGCATATGTATGTGTAAGTGTGTATGCATATATAAATTTAAATACGCACGCTTTATGGCACTGAGAGTCTCAAAGTCTACTTCTATAGCAGCATGAAGCATAGCCAAATTGTAGTTAGACTGAGAGAGTGTGCTAACCGAAGCTGTGGGATTCTCTATTGCAAAAGGATCTCAGCAGGCAAGATATTGGCGCTTCTCTATTATCATTTAATTAATTTAGAATTGCCACATATTTCTGTAATATGCTTTACTTTAATATATACTAAACATAGAGACAACTCTTGAATATAATTTAATTAAATTAATTTTATTTTGAATATATTATTTTGCATTAGCACTCGAACTTGTTTAGATCGAGAGTTTATAACAGATGTGAGGTGAGCTGGGAGACCTGGCGAACATATTATTCTATTCAATTCAAAATATTACCTATTCATACAGCTACACATTCAGTACACATTTAATAAGTCTATTTTAATTTTGTTAAAATGTTCTATAAAGCGCTTACATTTGATTACTATTCAGCATATGTCTATTCGTATTGCAGTACATGAGAGCACATATGTATGCACATATAACACAAATGTAATCCGGCTTTGCGCGGCACTGGGCGAGTATTCAAGTTTCGGCTGGAATAATTTAATATCAAATGTTATAAAGATTGATTGAGTGAGTTTTATGGCAGCTATTAGCTGCTTACAAAGTACTTACTCTCTCTCTCTCTCTCTCGCTCTCTCACTAATATAATATTGGGTTTAAAGAGGGTTTTCACTTGACGCACGATTATTTTCCGGGGCCCTACTTCGTTGCCATTTCGAACACAATAGAACTGCCCCACAATTGCAATGCAATAAGCTGCTTGCCGCTTACCGCATGCCGCATGCCGCATGCCGCATGCCGCATGCCGCATGCCGCATGCAACAAATATAAAGTTTTATATTATTCCCTTTGGCTGAGCAAATATTTGTGCCAAACGGAATTAAATCGATTTTGCTAGCTGGCATGTTAATTTTTTTATTGCACCTTTTCTTGCGGCCCTTTGACAGCGGCTGCACTGCAACAAAAAGCTGACTGCATTTGGCATTATTGTCGCACCGGTTGAATATGCAATGGCGCAGCCAGCCAAATCTAATAGAAGATTCTGTTTTTGTGCACCTGTCACGCCCCCCTCCCCTCCGCCCGACTGGCCGTGTGGGCGAGGGCGGGCCATTGATGACATTTCATTTGCAGTTCATAATGCATTTATTTATCGAGCGTTGCCCAGCACAGAGCAAATTAATTGAATCCCACAGTTCTCTCTGTGAAATTCGAAAATGCCTTCAATGGCGCGCTTTTGCCAGCTTTGGCTGGGTTCGTTCGCTTTGTGCCAGCCAAAGGAAAAACGGCGAAAAACGAGCGCAAAGAACAACAAAAAATTATTACAAAATGGCACAACAAAATGGCGATGCCTGCCAGCTGAACTGTTATTTTAGCCTCTGGCTGCATGCGTGTGTATGTGTGTATGTGCGTATCTGTGTGTGTGTGAGAGTCTGCGAGGCATTTGCATGAACAAGCAGGTGCAGTTGCAGCAGCTACAGCAAATTTGCAAATTTATATATTTTATCGAACTTTTTATTGCACTGGAAGCGCATTAAATGCTTGTAATTAAGTTGGACCAGAATTTATGAGCGGAGAGTGCTGCGACTATGGCTCATCGCCTTGCCTCTCCTCGCGCCGCCTCGCCCCGCCTCGCACCGCCTCGCAGCGCATCGCATCGCATCGCTTCGTATCGCATTTCATGCATTTGTGCTGGCATTTAACACTTGGCATTTCAAACTTTTCGAAAAGGCTTCAAAGGCAAAGTTGAATTAGCCTCGCCGCTGTGGCATGCAGCGTGCAGCATGGCAGACATTCCAGCCCGGCTGTTGTCATATCAGCTCGAAAATTTGTTAAAAATGTTAACGACCATCCGAGTCAACAAGTCAGCGCGTCTACGTCCATAAATAAAGTCTCTTTGCTCTACTTTAAGCTGTACGAAAATCCATTAAAGCTTGAGCCAATGACTCCAATGGCATTCTCTGGTCTTTGCAGTTGTTTCATTTATAGAAATATTAATATTTTATAATGTTTTTACATCATACTATACAACTTGGATATATTTAGAATATCGTATATTTATAAAATCAATTTAAAGCCTGAGGTTAATTGTTTAACTACGGACAGACCTAAAGCAGAGCTAAGCTTGCAGCTGATTATGATTTTTTATCATCCAAATAATAGTTCTGTTCAGAGCGAATAACAGTGAATTGTTTTCGGACCACGTTTTCTCTTAATGACCATGAGCATTCCATGATGACTGCTGTAGCCCTTATATAGCAATTGGAGCAGATCTAAATCAATCATACATATCATCATTAATCTTAAATCAACATTTGTATATGTATATTTCGTGTCAGTGTGCTATTCTAATTCTGTGTTTGTTAGTATGCCTGTGGTAGTGGCATAAGAGGGCAACTAACAGTTCGCGCTATTCGAGTGAGTTAGCATTCTAGTGACAATTGAAGGATAAATTGTCACTAAAACAGAGAGAGAGAGAGAGAGAGAGTGAGCCGACTATAGCCGTTGCTGAACAACGGTTGTTGTACTGATTTATATAATCTAGGAAGACTGCAACCAGAAATGGAGAGTTTGATAGAACGAAGCACCAACGGAACTTGGCTTTAGACTGTCGATGAGCAAGAGCTTTTTAGAGAGTGAGCGGAAAAATACCAGGAAATCGTTATTGGGCAAAGTTATAGTGGAAGTAGTGAATACTATTAATGCTACGACATATACTTGGAAGTGGATCTTCAAATTAAAGGTGAAATGATTTAACTATCGATCTGTCTGTGTTCGTTTTTCCTATGCTCCCTCCCTTTTAAGTCTCAAGCCCTGGATATTCACTTTCATTAATTCCTTAATTCACTTCAACTAAAATTATTATGAAATTGAGGCGAGATGCGAGCAGGTGAATAAAGAAAACCCAAATTGGGAATGGAATATATTGAACCTCAAGACAGAATAAATTTTATAAAATTTCCTTTTATTGAATAGCATAACTAATATAAATTTTCTTTATTTATATATTTGTAAATCCTGTTAAATTGCCTTATTAATTTAAAAATTGAATTTAATAATTGACTTTTAAACCTCAAAGAAATCCCAATAGATGTACATCTCAGCCGGCTTAGACTATTACAGCTTGAGGCCTTAGACTTTAATGGAATTCAATGGCAATATATGTATACAATATATATGTATATATCTTATACATCTCTACATGCATCATATAATATAAATAAATTATTTAATTCCATTGAATTACTTGTATATTATATTTCCAGTTCTGAAAAATATCAATCTTAAACTGATCTTTGTTCTAGCTCTCACTTTATCAGGCCATGGAATCCAGTAGGACATTCAGATCGAACTTTTGGTCTCCCAATTTGCAATTAGCGCAACTTTCATTGAACTGAATCAAAGTTAATTAAAACTTTCGCATCGAAAGTGTCGCTGTCTTCTAACAGATTGAGCTGCGTATGTGATTAGCCTTGGGTCTAGGCATATAAACAGCATTTCTATGGTCTCCAGCTGGCCTTGGCGCAAATGCCTGTAATTCCTTTCGATTCGATTGGCACTTTGTCTATTTGCGATTTCGCTTCTCAATGGAGGAAAGGGCAAATACTTTAAGAAATAAGCATCCGGCTACTTATTGACACACAATATTAGCTGTTCAGCTGTCCCAAATGAAACCAACATGTAAACCATGTAAATATAATGCATGTGTGTGGGTGTGAGTGTGCGTGTGTGTGTCGCATATTATGAAACATTATTATTTGGTTAGCAGAGCCAATGTGTGTGCCCTAGCTGTGCTTAAGTTTGTCAGCAATCAGGATACACACACACACATGCTCACACACACAGAGATAGTCATATTTGTATGGGTCTCTGGTGTATTTTGGGCTTCGTTGGCAATGTCTTTGGGCCAGACATAAATATACGTTTATATGTATCTATGTATGTGTATATGCATAGATGGCTCTTAAGCTGCTTAAATTTGTCTCACTGGCCAAAGGCCCAATTATAGATTTGGCCAATTGTATATGGCATAGGTGTAGACGGTGCATTGCTGTACAGCAATTCGCAAAATATGCGTTAGATGGCATTTAATCGAAATTAATTGCACAATGCACACACACACACACACACACACACACACACACACACACACACACACACACACACGCATATTGCATTGTTAGTTATATGGCTTAGTCTGTTGGGCTCTGTTACGCTTATTGCATTGCAGCCATTTCATTCTCAAAGTTATTTTCAAAGTGCGACAACCCTCGTAGAGTTGACAGGCGAGAAAACAATGCGCACTCCTGCTCCTGCTCCTGCTTCTGTTGTTGCTGCTGTTGACACCAGCTTAACATTCTCTGGCAGATGAGAGCCTGTCTGTTGCCTGAACCTTTAGCAGTTCAGCTCCAGCTGCAGCTAAAACTCGAACTACAGCTACAGCTTTAGCCTTTGCTTTTGCTTTAGCTTCAGTTCCGCTATTTTCGCTAGTGTCCCTTTGAAAGAGAAAATTGAATTTCGCACAAAACTTTTTAATTGCTCGCATTCAATGTGAACCCATTTTCCACTTGATCATAAAAGCTGCAGGCGTTGCACACATATAGGAGCAGATACTTAACGACCTATTGATGCCCTAACTAATCTCAGTTGTTGGACATCGGCTTTACCATAGACTCTATTATGCACGACTCGGCCTCTGCAGAGCTGAATAGAATCTTCATTTGCCTCACTTGTCTCACATTCATTTCGTATTTAGTTATCTGTATAGATATATGGAGAGGTTTTTCAAATCTAAATATGATTTCTAACTCAATTCGTGAATTATTTCATTTCACATATATAACAAATAAAATTTAATAAATTCATATTGATTTATAATTCATAAGCATATTTATAGTTAGCCAAACAGTGAGTCTTGGAATTATATCTCCCATAGGCCTGGGATATTTAATTTTTGAGCTACGTATAAATCTATTATAAGATTCGCGTCTAAAGCATATTTCAAGGTCTGCATTCTGTGCATATGCACACGTATTCTATTCAGACTTCATAGACTTGCCCTCTTTCATTTAATCTTTATAAAAATGCCATGGCAGTTGATCATCTAGTATTCTTGAGAGTCAGCAGCACCCGACTAAGGCACCCTTTGACTGTTTTTGTTTTCTTCTGGTATTTTTTGTATTTATTATTTTTTTTTTTTTTTTTTGGTTTGGAATGCGCTTTTGTAAGGCATTCGCTGCTTGCGCCACAGTTGCTTAAACGAACAACCAATTTTTATTTTATTTTTCTTAGCTGGAAAACACTTATAAATTAACTTTTTCCCGCTGTTGTTGTTGCTATTGTTGTTGCTGTTGTTGTGACAATTGTTGTTGCCGAGATTTTTATGGCACTGGCAGCGGCTGTGGCAGTTGCAGCTGCTGACCAGCTGGATGCCGGACTCCTCATTAAGGTCCCGAGCACACAAAAATGTCCAATGGCGTTTAGTGCGCAATTATGAGTACTCTTTGTTGTTGTTGTTGTCGTTGTTGTTGTTGTTGCTTTTCTTTCGCAACTGGGCGCTTTGTTGCCAAATTATTTTGCTCCATTATAGCCCACTGATGAAAAAAATAAAGGAAAGAGGGAACGGCAGATAGAGAGAGAGAAGGAGGGGGAGTGACAGCGAGAAATGAAAAAGAAGATTTCAACTTAAATGTGGCTCAGTTATTTTTTTCTGCATTTAATTGTTGCCACCCGCACAACTTTAAAAGAGCGAGCGAGAGAGATAGAGAGAGTGAGAGATAGCTAGGCTGGGGAATGTTGTCTGCCACGCCGTAGGCATTGAGGCGTAACAAAGCTGACTTAATGACTCCAAATCCGACTACGGTATAGAAAAAAAGTAACGATGCCAAAATACACAATATACACACGCCGAAAGACAGAGAGAGAGAACGAAAGAGAGAGGGAGAGAGTGAGATAAAAAGTGAAACAAATTAAAAATGGCTTTTAAACGTAAATGAAATTGAAGTTTGGGCTGGCGCTTAAAGGGCTGGACGCCGCGCCGTGTACTTATGCAACGGCAGAGCGCTGTGGCCAGGAGGCGGCTAGTCCTTAAATTTTAATGACGCCAGCTCGCTTTCGCATTTCACATTTCGCTACTCGCTGCTCGCTGTTCGCTCCTCGCTTTTCACTTTTCACTTTTCACACTCTGGCAAGTGTCAACAAGGACTGAGCGCGGCTGGCTGCGCAGCCATCATTTCTCATTGGTCGAGGCTGTGAAAAATTATTTACTGACATTGACGAAGATGCGAAGTGCTGATGCCGCCCCGGCCTATTGTGCGAGCGACTGGCTGGCACTGTCATTAGACGCGAAGTGCCTTTTGGCCAAATGTAATCAAGCACTACACCTTACGTTTCGGCCGTCCACGCGACTTGACGGAGGCAACGCGTGCGTTCCTTAATTTCCCGATGACATTCATCTGATTGGGTTCAAGTGCCTCTCTCTCTCCCTCTCTCTCTCTCTCTAATCCAATTGGGTTGTAATATATATTAGCCATAATCACTTTATAATGTGATGAAGATCAAGCTCCAATCTCATATGTTCTCGACTCAACATTAATCACTTTATAATGCGTTCGTCATGCAACAAGCTTCACTGTGCGCAGCAATAATCTACCTTTACCTAATTGGGTTATGCTCATAAATCATTGTTTGTTCAATCAAGGTAAAATACTCTTTGCTAAATAACGGACGTTTTTCATTAAGCGCATTCAGTCAGAGTGAGAGGGAGAGTGAGAGAGAGGAGAGTGCAGACTGTATGTTCTAATGCGACTTTAGTATTTAGTGTAACTGTGAAGGCTGGCCGAAAACAATAACATCAATTACGCAGCATAAATTTTCAATTAGCGTGCAACAAGCTAGCGTTAGCCACACCAACAACAGCAGCAACAACAACAGCAGCAGCAGCAGCAGCTGGCGTCGCGCTCAACGCTGCGTATACGTAATCATTTGTGACCAAACGATTGTCCGTTGTTGTGGATGGCATTTGGAGCTTGCTGATTGACTGCCCGACCAACTGACTGTGACACGGCCACTGTCAGCAGTGGCCATTTAATTAAACGCCAACAACAGCAGCAGCAGCAGCAGCAGCAGCAACTGTTGCAGCCGCAAATCCGCCATCGAAATAAAATCAAATCGGGCGTGTGGAGGGGGCGTGGATGCTGTGACACATGCAAAGAAATATGTTTCGCTCGCATTGTGCATGCAGATGGTTAAATGGCCCATTAATTAGTCCAGCCAAATGAGATGAGGCACTGGACCTGGCCAGAGCCGTAGGCCTAGCCCTAGGCCGGGCTAGCTTCGATTAAAAATTTCCAAAACAAAACAAAAAGGCAACTAAATAAATGTTTGTTTTTGTTTTCGGCTCTGGGCCTTTAGCGCATTTAGTTCAGCCCGGGCATTTATTATTGTTGCATTTGTCATTTCGGCCTCCGTTGGCCACGAAACTGCCGTGGCCTGACATTGGGACACGCCATGCAAATTTCAATGGCAATTGCAGCTGTCCAACAACTGTCGCAGAGCGCGCGCGCCGTTTCACGCTTGATTTGCCCGCCAGCAGCAATCGAGTGCGATTCAGTGCAATGGGCAATGAGCAATGGGCGATGGCAATGGGCAATCTAAATAAACATTCCCAGAGTGTTATTTAACCGATTCACATCGATCAAAGTGCGTGTGGGGCCGCGGCTAGCTGATTGTCCTCGCGCCTAACATGATCCTGGCTATTTGAAGTGCATTTGGTTTGCGCTAGAGCCTGCGGCAGGACACCAGTTGAAGAGGCTTTCTTTTTTATCGGCCTATCACAAGTGTGAAATATTAATTACATACTTAACTGGCGTAATGGCCAACAGATAAGTACGTCAAGCCATTTTTGTCCGTCCGGATTACATTTCCGGATAATATTTTCTGTTGCACGCGATATGTATGCATGTCGAATATACATGCGCGCATATATGTACACATATGTATGTATATGTGTTATATGGTGATGTATGAATAATGAATCGAATTAAAGTTTCATCAATTTTGAGCTCTTTTGGCCATAAAAGAGAATGATATATAAATATGAATTTCAAAATAATATATGTATATAAATACATAAGAATAGATAAACCTTCAATTATCTATGCAGTCTCTTGTATTTTCTATATCACTCGGTCTTTAGTCCTACACAGGGGTGCCCCACCCGATTTATTTATATATATATATATATATATATATATATATATATATAGAAAATATTCAAGAGTGGGTGAGTGGGTGTGACGACATCTTAAAGTCGGCAATCTGTTTAAAATGTTTTTCGCTTGCTTTAATTTAGTTTTTTACATTACGTATATTAATACGAAATAAAATTAAATTTAAATCTTCATGGCATCGCCAAATACACGAGCAAAGCCGGAAATTCAATAGAAGTCTCCCACCATTATCATTACTACAGTAACTCAGAGATACAAGATAACAATAGATATTAATTTCATGGAAACTTTGAGCTCTGCTGGAAAAATACTACGAAATGCATTTAATTGTCATCGGGTACCTAGGAGAGTAAGATAAAACAAAATGTAAGCAAGATATTTAAAGTCTTTGTCCTGTCCCAGTATATATTTACAGAAAATATATCATTATAGAGTGTATTTAAGCTATTTCAACTTTAAATCGTTTGCTACGTTTGGTGATTTTTTACAAGATTTCTTTGATTTACTTAGTAAAACATGAAATCAAAACTAATTTGTAGATCTTCCACTCTTTTACGAGTTAAACTGTAGTTCTCTCCTTCCGAAAGTAGAGCTGCCGAAAAGACTTTATCGATATTCTGTGCTATCGATATTTTTAGTGTTGGCCGGAAAACCAAATTATCCTCAGCACGCATCTTTTGCATCCTTTAAGCACTTGTACTTACCCATATATAGTCCCTGAGCAATCTTCTTTGAAACTAATCCATTTTAATATATCTTAGTTTCATTTTTGGCTTGTTTTTCAGCATGTTTCTTACAGCTCTTTTCTAGCTATATCAAAGTATGATTCTATGTGTTTTAATATTCCTTGCCAGAATCGTTTATCAGTGAGTTCAAGCATCTATTCGATTTGACTTTACATTAGAAGCTATTCATTGCGCTACATCGCTGTCTCTTTCTCTCCCTCTCTCTCTCTCTCTCTCTCTGTCACTCCCCCTGTGCTTGTATTTGTTTGTGTGGCTGATGCGCTTTTCATGTTAATAAATGTTGGACATTATCTCTGGCTGCAGATGTCATATTAGAGTCGCTGTTGCTGCCATTTGGTCAGTGTGCTGCATTTCGTTTCGTTTCGTTAGCCAGCAGAGCTCGCAGCGCCCGTTGACCACTTTATTTGTTTTCATGTGCACAAATATGCGAATCAAAGTTTATTAATTTACAAATTGTCAACTAAGCTACAGGCAGAAAGAGACAAAAACAAAACAGAAAGAGAGAGAGAGATAGAGGGAGTGCTGTCGGGCATAGTATGCATGCCATTGAATGGATTTTTGGTAAAATTACATTTGATTGGCGCCCTGGGCACTGGCACAAAGGAAACTCATTTAGGTGCGGCTAATTAATAAAAATGTTGGCAGATTTCCATCGAAATTGCGTGAAACGCTCTGGCACGCCATCCGCTCGGCACATGCGTATCAATGGAACTAATTTACATTCCACTCTAAGTGCTCCCCCAGTAATGAATTGATGACTGACTCTTTGCGAAGATTTTTTGGCAATGCCATCGATGGCATCGATGGCGAGCGTAACTCAATTATTCGATGGCACCTCAAAAATGGAATCGCTCCACTCCGGGCCACCCACACCGTTCGCCCGGACAGAGTTCGCCTCGCTGACAGTTTTAATGGAAGCCGCTCAACAATTAAATTATCAAAGACCAATGGCACTGCCTCGCGCCCCTCTGATATGGAAATACAATTAAAATCAAAAGGGAAGTGAATTGAAAAATGCAGCCCGCACGTAGGCGACAGCCTGTAAAAAAGGGCAGCAAAACACTTGCTCGACAATGCGAAAATTGAAAAGTCATAGTTGAAAGGGCGAACAGCTGAAAAGCTGAAAAACTGAATAACTGAAAAGCTGCAAAGCAGGCCAGCGTGTGGGCAGGCTCGACCGGGCTGAATAAATTCAATTCGGCATGTCCATTAGAAGCGTCAATAGTGTGGGAAATGAAACTAGGCAAAACAAATAGAACTAAAATGCAAAATGCCAAACTGGACATTGATTGACCAGCAAGTCAGTTGGTCTAATTAGCCGAACGACAATCCATTACAGAGAGCGTTCTAATAAGAAACTGTCAGTTGTCAACGTAAACAATCGAAGCGTCACCTTCTGGAACATGTTAATGGATGACAATTTGTTTTGATAATATCCTAATTGGTCTCAGCCGCAAGAAATTGTAATTCGAGAATAAGCGTCGATAATTCACATATCGATAAATATGAAAATCTATGCAATGTGTAATGTTTCATTCTGGCCTACATTGAGTATTTTAATAGGGATATATGTACTAATACTTTAGTATTTATTGCCGATATTAAACAAATTAATTACAAAAGTATTATAATCGATAATATATCGATATACATATGTGGAAATACATGTATTCTCAGTTAAGTAAGTAAGCTCACTTTTATGACATGAATGGAGTGATGATGAAGCATATGGTATGTATATTTGCTTAAAAATACCTCTAATATATATCACGATTGATATACATGAAATCACATATAAATTATCTGCTCAGTTAATAGAGTATTAAACTAGATATTATGGCTTATATTACAACAATGTCGATAAAGAATATCCATTTCGATATATACAACTTTATATGCAATATCGATCAACACGATCGATATCGATATAGATACCTGAGGACAACATTAAATGACTAATTCTTCGTATTACATCTTGAGCGACAGAGCATCGATATAAATACATATGCATATGCAACTTACATACTATCTTCATATTGCCTGAGGACTTGGCTCAGTTTATGTCTTAAATAAATTAGCTTCATTGAGAAGCCTAATTATTATTGATAGTTCAACAATACTTTATTTAGCAATTGTCTCTACTGTATATATCAGATGTATATCGGATAATATAATGGTCTTTCACTCACCTGAAAGATTCGCTTACTTTATGGCTGCTATTGAGTGGCTTCATTGACAACTTTAATTCGAATCTGGGTGGAGTCTGATGAGCATTGGGGGTCGCCGACTCTAGTTTGTGTTCTGTTGGCTCGCTCTGCTGTTGTGTTTGCCCAGGTATGCGTAAATATTTGAGTGTCGTCTATATGTCAAACCGCTCCTAGACTGTGGGCTATCAACAACTTGCGGCCTCAGCTCGATAAACAGAGCGCTTGCTGGGTAAAGAGCGTGCGCTAATCAGGCTGCGGGGCATTCGAGTGTGCAGCTGTTGGCTTTGCGGTTTCCATTTGCCCATTTAAATGCCGGATAAATACTTGATGGGGTCGAAGCGGGCAGTCCAAGGGTGATGTGTGTGTGTGTGTGTGGGTGTGAGTGTGGGTGTGAGGGGGAGAGACGCCCATAAAATAAATCTGGCCAAACGAAACCGCAGACGAGTTTAAATGAGCCATTCGATTTATAGAAGGGCTCAAAAACGAAAACTCAATCTTCGTTTCACTTCTTTTTGTCTAGCAGCGGGCCGCAGTCAAGAGTTGACCAGGAGCTGCTACGCAAGATTAATGTGAGCCGCAATAAATTGCTGCAAATGTAAGCAAATCACGAGCTCTACACACACACACACACACACACTCTCTCTCTCGTGTATACAGATACAAATTTATGAAACAAATGCAAAGTGCTCTATTTGCCAGAAGGCTTTGAAATTAATTGCAATTTCAAGTCAAACGCTCGCCAAGTGGTTGAATAAAAATAGATTAGTAAATGAGTAAATGAGCTAAATAAACATAATTAACAACAACAGCAACAGACAACAGACAACGGAGAACAGAGAACAGCGAGCAATTTACATAGTCGGAGCATCATTTCAATTAACAAAATCATTGCGGCCAATTAGAGAAAGCAAACAACAGCAACAATCTGCCAAGCGACAAAAGCAACAACAACAACAACTACAACAAGTTGAGTAATTTAAGAAAATGTTCGTGCTTATTGACAATGCTCTGTAAGCCATCTAACCACTCCTGCCCCTACACCTACCCCTACCCCTACCCCTACCCCATTGCCCATCTCATCAGCCACCACCCTCCCTCCCGGCCAGCGACCCACAAGAAGCCAGCAATCGTAAACTCTTTCAACAATTTCATTAATGAAGCCGACTGCGACGCCTCGGAGGCGACGAAGCTGAATTAAATTATGCTAAATGCAAAATTATTTTGTTGCCTTGTTTATGCGTCAGCAAACAAGTTCTCTTTTTTCCCGAACACTGAGCACTGCACCAATGGCTGCGCTACATACATAAATATGTACATAAATACATACATATACATATATATGTACGCAGTTGTCAATGTAATTACATCTGCATCTGGCTCATCAGCTCCCTCTTTCTTCTCTCTCTCTGTACATAAATATCTACAAATATTAGAGTATATACAAGTATCTATATCTATCGCTCTATAACAGAGGGTTTTATGGGATCTGTTTTCCACTATAATGCATATGTTCAGTTATATCTAAGGTATAATAACATCTGCATATATGTTTTTGATTACCATCTGATTCATCCGCCCTATGTCAATCTAACCGTATTCCCCTTTGTATTTTTATTCTCTTCTTTTGTCATCTTTCTTCTGTTCCATATCTTTCTCTATTTTTGTTGATATTTCCTCTGGATTTGTATCTTTTGTATCTGCTTTACGCAAGAATATCCGAATCTCTTTCTCTACACATATCTGTATCTGTATCGATTTCCTTATATACATCTTACTCTATTTCCTATTTGTATCTTTTTGTTCGTTTTCTCTTTGATTCTTCAAACCTTGTCTATCTATTGATCAATCTATCGATCCATTAATCAAACAGTGTCTGTTCTATTCTCAGATATCTTTACTCATGTCTCATACAGAAACAGATGTATCTGCATCAGTGACTCCATCTGCATCCGTATCTTTTCCTCAATCTGCAACTGTATCTTTTTCTCTCTGCTCAGCATCTTCATCTGCATATACTTTTCTGCATCTCTTAATTTGCTTAATGCGCAGCTTCACCCGCTCCATATCCTTCTGTATATGGGTCTATCTGTCCATATACATCTCTGTGCTGATTGCAGCTGAAGTGCATTCTCACTTCGAGGTGGCTTTGCTTGTTTTACTTTTTGTTTTTTCTTCACTGATTCCCTGCAGCTCAGCGTAAATGCTCTAGCTTAATCCAATTACCACGCTCAAGTTGAGCTCCCGCAGTAAATTTGACCGCCGCGAGTTGGGACTCTGCGCTGCGCTTCACATTGACCTACGACGGCCACGGAATTGAGCGGCTTGAAATATGGTAAAATGCTACAACATTATTAAAGAAAGTGGGCAGAAAATGTGTGCGCTGCTGCATTCGTTCCGCCCGCAAGTTTTTCCACATATCTGTCGGAGCGCGTTCGTCTCGCTCAGCAGCAAGCAAAATGAAGCTGTGAAGCCCCGCTGCACGCGTCTTTTCATCCGATTAAAAGAGACTTTGCCTTTTTCTATGCGACTCCGCTGGTTCCACTGTGCGGCAGCAGCAGCAGCGATAACAGATGCACTTGAAGTGCGACTCGAGCGAAAAATATGCTGGGAAAAGCCGAGCTCTGTGCAGCTAAATTAAATAGCTTGCCGAGCAAACTCGACTCCCACTTGTTTCTTACATAAGGCCAAAGGAAAAAACCAATTTTGACATATCGCCGGCATTTCATTTGGCCAAACTGCAGCTAAGCTTATAATTGAATTGTAAAAACTAAGGAAAAGCTAGCAAACACTTGTCGCTTGTCAAATTCGGAAAAGCCAACAAGTTCACTAAAATTATATTCAGAGTCGGGCATCCCTCCGCCCCAAGAATCATGTCGCCAGCTCCAAGTGCAATAAGAGTGTTGCCGGTGACATTGCCAGTTGATGCTGTGCTGCCTGACTGGACTGGCTGGACTGCCTGCCCAGTCGACAGTCGGCAGTCGAGAGCGAGCTACGTACGACGGATGACAACTGAGGCTGGCGGCCAATGCGGTTGTGAGGCATTGAAACCAATTAACGAACAATCAACTCCGGGCAGCCGCAAAATTCAAAATGCACAGCCAGTGGCCAGTGGCCAGTGCCCTGTCACACATACACACACATGCATGTGGGCTGTGCGTGTGTGCCTGTGCGCGCTTAAGCGAGCAACTTAATACATATACTTATATATACACACTAAATATATAATTTAAAATAAAGTGTGCGCCATTTATGCATGACAGCTGAAATGGGAAAACGCTTCAAGAAACCGCTACCTATACGAGTCGAGAAAGAAAGGCTTGAATGTCCTCCTATATATATGAGCTTGAACTTGGTATACATGTACATGGTATATGCCTGCATATATGTGCGATTAACTCTTAACTGGGTGTTAACAAATTGGAATAACTCTGACTACAGGTCGTCCATAGTTCGTCATTTTAATTGCAACATTTTTGTTACTTTATTATTATTTGTATTCATTTCATCACGAGCTCATTGCTGTTTATACGCTGAAGCCATTGCGAGTGGAAGTTGAGGGCATATAGGCTTTGGTAATGTACATGTAACGTAGAGTAGAAGGCGTGGCAGATCCTACGTAAAGTATATATCTTTGGTCAGTATAATAAGCTGCGTTGATTTAGCTATATCAATGTGTCATTGTCGCTGTTTCTTTGTCTGTATATTCGTTCATATGAACGCAGCGATCTCGAAAACTACCGAAGCTACGGTCTTGAAATTTTAAATATATATTTCTAATATACCATTCTTAGTACGAGCTTATCTTTTTTTTTTTCAATGACCTGCAGCAATCTCAAAATATCGATCTGAAAACTTCGGATTTACTGCGTAGATATCTGTGACTTACTCTGTAGATCTGTGTAATGTACACAGATATTGCATATATTTTGAATTTAGACTTTAGTTAAATAGAGTCAGTTAAATAGAGAATTAAATAAAAAGATTCGATTAGATTATTTGGAATATCAGCTCTTCCTAGAGCTCAAGGTATTTGCTAGTCGGGCATAGCATTTAGCATTCTTACTTGTTTGTTCTCGCTCGGAATGGCAATTCGCTCAAACGATTTAACATAATTTTAATAATGCACACGGCAATTTCCGTGCAAATAGGCGGCGACTGAAAAAAGAAACATTTTAATTAAAATATAATAACAATTGGCCAAAATGCTTTAGCCGTACAGCGAATACCCCGTACGGCCCAACCGAGGCGGAGAAGGGTATCTGTCAGGATCTATGTGAAAAGGGTTCATTAAGAAATAAATCATTTAATAGCAACGTAAAATTAAATTAAATTTAATTGTGCCTGAATTGAGTAAACACAAATACGCAACAACAACAAAAAAAAAAAAAAAAAAACAAAAAAAAAAAAAAAAAAAAAAAAAAAAAAAAAAACACACAAAAAAACATTAAAAAAACATGAAAAAAGAGTGAGCAATATGAAAACATAAACATAAACTGCAATTAACCATAAGCGGTATCATCTGCCATAGCTAAACAAATAGGAAAGACAAACCCGATCCAAAAACAATCAACAAAATCAAAATTTAATCTGACAGCCAAGTGAACAGTTGACAAAAGAAATGAGATTTTAATTGATTTGCAAATCGATTAAGAATTCATTTCGCACAGCGACGTGACAAGGATGTGTTTCATTGTTTATTTATTTGACTCCAATATGACTATTATGCAACTGTATATATGTAAATGTATGTGTGTGTGTGCGTTTGGCATTTAAATTAGTCAGACTGTTGTTGCTGCTGTGCGGCAGGAGCAGCAGGAGCTGTCAGTCAGTCAGATTTCTTAATTATTGTGACTTTAAGCAAAAATCAATTTTTGGCATTTCATATCTTTTCTCTCTTTCTCTCTCTGTGTCTGTGTGTGGGTCGACCTTATGCATAGGCCAATCTATCCTATTAGAAGAGCTTGATTCTGAATACTAAAGCCGCTTAACGCTGCTGAGCCCAATCGAAGCAAGCTGCAAATATTTACAACAATTTTGTGAGTTGGAATATACAAATTTGGAGACAAATGAACGTTAGCTAAAATACATTTGTTGCCCAGAGTTGCAGAGGCGATTTGCATTTGTTCAAGCTTGAATTAATGCAGATATAGTCAGGCTTTGTTTGCCTCTGAGAAAGCGGAATTTAAATTTCTATGATCAGCCTTCACTTTTTTAATATATGGTCAATATCTTGCTCTGTGGTCTGTGGTCCCAAAGGCCCTTAGGCCTATAGTTATATATGGTCCCTTATCTCTAAAGTTCTATAGTCCTTTATTTCTATAGTCCTATAGAGTCCCATAGTCATAAAGTCTTCTAGTCTTATAGTCATAAAGCTCTATATATTTTCTATAACATTCGCTAGACCTATAGTTATATAGTCCATGGTCCCATAGCTCTAAGGACCTTTAGTCCTATAGATATTTGATTCTTTCAGCTTTTTGTACTATAAAACCATTCCATTATATACTATTAATAATTAAAACTAATTTTTCAAGGGCTTATAGATCCTCATAGACTATAGCCGATCTCTTGCCTAGATCTTATATTAAATATCTATCAAATGTGTGTGTCTAAGGAAAAAGGAATTCATCTTAACTCTGGCTTCATTTCGAAAGAAGTTTCGCTCTACAAAGGGTAACTTGTGGCTGCTTTCGTCGGGATTGGGGATCGGTTGCCTATAGGCTAAGAATACTTATTCATGTTATTGATTGAATATAAAAGCAGAGCTTGATGAGATTTCGCTGAAATTTCCACTCTTACAGCTGGGAGTGCTGATTCTCTTACGTGCAAATGTAGTCAGTCACACGGCTTAAGCCGCTTGACAGTTGTTAATTAATGTGCATCCTTGATGGTAAAATAAATAAATAAAACTGTAAAAATAAACAGCAACATTTCAAATTGCTCATAGTTAAAAAGTAATTATAAATAATTGATAAATGAAATGAAATAAATGCTTTGCCGCCAGCCCATCAAAAGCTTAAGCCATGCAATCAAGGCAAACAAAAACTATACAATGCATGTGTGGGTGTGTATGTGTGTACATGTATTGTATGATACACACACATACATGGGCAATATGTAAATCGTGCGCTCTGCTTAAAACACTGAGGCATGACGTTTTAAATTGCACACACAGCGCTTTAAGCTCAAATGATTGAAAGAGACTCATATCGGATCCCATTCAAGTGCAGGTCACAAATTTCAGTTGCAAAAAAAAAAAAAAAACACACACGCACACAACAAAATAGAAAACAAAAAACTAAGCACAGAAAAAGTAATTCAAGCTTTCAAATGGATACAACAAAAAATGTGTGAATGAACCGCGACGCGGGCGTTGCCAACAACTGAGGCAGTCACCGCGGCAGAGGCAGCTGCTGCAGCAGAGGTAGAGGCAGCGGCAGAGACGGAGGCAGAGACAGAGGCAGAGACAGAGGCAGCGACGGCGGCAGCTCTTGGCGGTCATTGTTCCAATTTCTAACCTTTTTTTTTCATTTTTATATATATATTTTTATTTTATTTATTTTTTTCAACTCTGTCTCTCTCTCCTGGTCTATGCACGTATGTTTATGTGTGTTGAGGAGATTTTTTCAAGTGTTGTTGTTAATTTGTTTGGCAGTGGCGCGCATTTTTCACAGACACACAAACACACACACACACGCAGCTAAGAGAAATGCCAACGGTGTGTGTGTGTGTGTGGTTAGTAAAATAATAAAAAATACAAAAACCGGCTACAACGGCGACCGGCTACCCTCTGCTGCCTGGCCGCCCTCCTGGCTGCTAAATGTCTAACCAGTTGTGTCTATGGGCAGAGCTGCTGTTGTTGTTGCTATTTTATGACTCTGGATTGGTGTTGTGCATAGAAGCCTGAAGCAGCCGCAACGCCAACACCAACAGCAACACCAACAACAACAGCAACAGCAACAACAACAACACCGGCAACAGCAACAATCACTGCCACAAAGTACAGCAGTTTAAACATTTGTATTCGTGCCTGTGGCTCACATGTCAGGTTGACCAGCCAACAACAACAACAACAACAACAACAACAGCAGCTGCACACACACATCTCTCTCTCTCTCTTTCTCTCGCTCTCTGTCTGTCTGTCTGTGTGTGTGTGTGTGTGTGTGTGTGCGAGTAAAAAGGGTTTTAAGTGGTAAACACGTTAAAGAAATGCACAAAACGAGCGAAATGGCAACGTACTCAACCCACATGACTTATGCAGCAGAAACAAATGCCAGAGCCCTGCAAAAAGTAACCCGAAAATTAAAATTTCTGCAAAAAAAAGTAAAAAGCAAAAACGAATTAACTCCAACCTAGAGAGAGAAGAGGAGCGAAAAAAAAACAAAAGCAAAAGCAACAACAGCAAAAGTCAAGTTGAAAACGTTTTAGCTTAAGCGAAAACAACAAGAAACAAAGCCTAAAATTCCATTTAAAATAAGAAATAAATAAAGTATATGCATGTTACATATATCAATATGCAAATATAGCAAATAGCAGCCAAAAATATAAAATTTACAGAATTTGTTGTTTTTTTATTTATATATATGTAAATTCTTACATTCTAAGTCCGGGTATAATAGTTTTCCTAAAATGTATGTAACAGGTGGAGGCGTGTCGGTTACAGACTGGCCGACCCGCTGAGCCCTGTCCGCCTGTTCGCATGCTTGAACACGTCGATCTCAGAGCCTTTAAGAGCTAGAGACATACATTTTTTACTGTAGGTCCATTAAGAGCACACGCTCTTTTCGCCTTTTTTTGATAAATCGTTAACTATTCTCGAGTTTGTGTTATCGACTATTCAAAATCATAACAAGTTATATCTCGTCCATGCTTAAATCTAGAGTTTTTAAATTTCAATTGTAGATTTATGTGAGTTTTGTCGAATTAATTAAATATAATTTTTTGTTATGTTTAGGATATCTGCTCCATATTTATGTTATGCAGATTATTGTCTTATTTCTCCATAACGAAATTGTTGCTTTAAGCCGAAACTAGTTAGATTATACTTCTAATCTTCGTATAGTCTATTCTGATTCGGATGAAGCTGCAGTCCAGATTTAATTATCTGATGAAAGCATCAGGATGGCATGCCCACAACTCTCATTTGTTTTTGCTAACTTTGATAAAATCCCTATATTTCCCTTTGCTTTCTCTATCCCCATCTATGTGGCTCCTTTGCTAAAAACTAATTTATGATTTATGTCATGTCTTTTTTCATGAGCTAAATAAATAACGAAATTGTCATGAAAACTATTTTTGATTGCTGTCCAATTGAAAGCACTCCTGGGAATAAGAGTTAAATCAAAAGCGTTTCATTAACACTCCTTGTCTTCGCATATCCAGGAAAGGACTGCTGCTGAAGCAGGTTTCGCAAAGGTTATTTCAAGACTGATTTGGAAAGCTGGATATCAATTTCAAGTTTCGCTCGCTGTACACAGAGAGGAGCATCAATGTGTGGCATATTAATGCAATTACAGCATTTTCAAGGTCTTTAAATCGATGCCCAGCAGCTGGCTTTGGTTCATTGAATGTTTTACACTGGCTCAATGCAATTTTCGATTGAAAGTCCAATTGAATTAAGGTACAACATTTGCTGGGAAAAATCAGGTAGATAAACGAGCGTGCCGATATTTTCCGACACATGGAGAGCCATGTTGTTGAAAAATACAGTTGGGTTTATATCACACACACGCACAAACACACACAGAGCAACACTAATATATTGACAGCCAGGGAGATTTTAACGGGCTACAAAACAGAGAGAAAAAACTATCCCCAAAAAATGTATAATGCCCCGGCAGCAGAGGGAAACAAAACTAGGGTTTCACATAAAACTAAGTGGTAGAAAATGCGCCAAACATGCTTGTCCAACAACAACAACAACAATAACAATGAAACAATGTTGTTTTTTGGCCACATAAAAAGTATAAAGCAAAATAATATGTATGTATATATAAATGTGTGTGTGTGTGTGTGTATAAGCAAATGAAATGAAATTAAGCTGGCGCATAATTGAGCGCGAAAATTGTTTTCACATAAAACTAAAGTGAATTTAATTACGCACAGCCATAAAACATAATGAGATTGAGATGAAAAGAAAAGAAAAACGGGATTTGATTTAATAATATTTACGAGTAAATATAGTTAGGAGTGTGTTAAAATCAATTTGCTTAGCTCTGCGCAGCTCGCATGACAATGAACCGAAAAAGGGCCAAAAGTGCGACAGAGAGCGAGACCGAGAGTGAGAGGGAGAGGGAGAGGGAGAGGGATAGGACGAGTCTGAGCACGTGTTGAGTGATGTTTGTCTAAGGTAAATGCGTGAGGAGCAGACAGCCGAGACAGATGTGTGACGCACTCGTATCTCCAGGTAATCAGACGAGCAGTTAGAGTACAGCAGGTCGGCTAATTGGCACTTTGATGTGGGCAAGAGTCCGTTATAGAAATACGAGACACCAGCGAAGGCATCAATGCATATGATTTATTCAAAAACATGTGAGCGAATTATTTATTTTGCCATCCAATCTAAACATTTTATGCTCTGGACATTTTTGTATTCTTTTTTCTTGTTCGGTTTTCTTTTTCAATTTTTGCAAATATTTAGCTTAAAAATCAAATGAATTTCAAAGGCAAAGCTCGACCGCTGTTGCCATCCACACATATTGAATTGGAAATAGTTGCGTTTGCTTTACATAGAATGTGTAATGCAAATATTTGTGCAAATTATTTCGGGCACAAGCAGAGAGCGGCTAGCAGGAGACGGCCAGCAAGGCAGGGGACAGCACGCGGCAAGTGGCAAGCAGCAAGTTTTAGCCAAGTCCACGTCATGGCCACATCATTGCGTGCCGTTTGCCGTATTGCATTCAATTTAACGCACACACACACACGCACACACACACATAGATAGTATCTTCATCGCATCGCAGTTCGTTCAACTCTTGTTCACACCATAGCGCCAAACGCGTTCCCCTCCGCCTGCCCCTGCGTCAACGTCTGCGTCTGCGTCTGCCTTTGCTGCTTCAACGTCTTTTGACTTTGAAGTGTAAATTTTTGTTTCAGCTACTTTAACAGCTTTAACCCCTCCCAGCCGCCCCTCGGCCCAGCCCTCGATGTCTTCTCGCCTGACGGACATGCGCGAAGTTTTTGATTTGATGCTCGTACGCTAATTCAATTAGATTTATATGCGGCATTTGACATGGTCTCCCCACTCACCAGTCCCTTCTCCTGCACCCTGCTCGCCTTTGCCAGCTGTTGTGCTGGGCTCGTGTCTCGTGCGTTGGTTTATTTATTCCTGGACATGTCGCTAAATGGGTTTTCTTGTTTTCTCCAAATCAGATCATGGCCAATAAATCAACACTCGATTCGATTTGTGTGCACCAGGCAAATTGATTTGCCAGCAAACATCAACGAGCCACACTTTTCTTTTGTATGCCAAAGGGGTGTGAGAGAGGCTAACCCCCTCTTTCTCTCTCTCTCTGTGTGTGTGTGTGTGTGTGTGTGTTCAGCTTCCGCTGTTGTCCATATCAATTGATGATAATTTATAGAAAAAGCTAGAGTCAATGACAGGCAGCAGCAAACAAGCCGAACATCATGTAAATAACTAATCGAAAACAGGCTTTCGAATTAGCTAGCAAACGGGTTGCAGCGGAAATTGTTAATTTCTGCAGAGCTTTAATTATAGTCCAGCAGGAGCGCCAGGCACACTGTGTCACAGCTGCACACAGCAGAGCGGCGAATCCAGCCTGACTGGCTGCCCCGGCCAGGCCTAGCATTATATGTAGACATCACGTATGCGCCCTGTCGGCCGCATTCCAAACACGCCCAGTGAAGCTATAGCAACTAATGCAGCAGAGCACGGTGGCAAGCTGAATGTCAATCGGCACATGAACTGCCAATTCAAATGAACCACCGACTCACTTGACTCGGCTGACTTGCTCCACTTGCTCGCATCGCTGGCCCCTTTGGGCTTCCCTGCTTCTCTGGCCTTGAATATACAGTGCTCTCCCTCTCTCTTTCTCTCGCTTTGCCTGTTGTTTACTTTTTTTGTTCATTCTAATTCTTTGATTGAGATTCAGAGTCAGTCAGTCAGTGTTTGATTGCGCTTCGCCTTTTTGCACATTGCGTATTTTGGCGCATTTAATTGAAATTGACATTTGTCGATCATAATTCTGTTTCTTTGACACTTGGCTTGCTTATTGGAGTAATTGAATTTCCATCGATGCAATCGACCTTCTACATGTGTATCATCATCATCATCATCATCATTATCAAGACTGTCAGTGTCATCATCATCATCATCATCATCATCATGATCATGTTCATGATCACCACCGAATGCACAAAAGGCAAACTCTGACAACAGACGCAACAATGTTGATTTAATTAGACGTGCACAGCAAGTCAAATTGATATCGAAAATTCGTCAACGTTGTCGCATTTTCTAACACGTATTACAGAGGCGAAAAACAGCGGCAACAACAACATCGTCTGCAACAACAACAACAGCAACAGCAACAACAACGACAACGACTATAACCATACAGAAACAGACAGTGACAACAATGATGACAACGACAATGACTCTGGCAGCCGCTCGGAATGCCTGGCAAAGCCAAATGATGGACTAGCGAATACCCTAGATTGAATCGTCCATAAGATGATTTAACGAGTTTGTTTACGAAACATAAATATGAAATATAACAGCATGATTAAGACTTGATTGATATTTGTATTGATTGCTATGAAGTGAATGAGGGACTATTTAATCAATGTAAATGAGATCTTTGACTATAAAGCCTTCATTGATGGTTCTATCGATTGATATGAAATCATTTAACAAAGTTGAAGTATGGGAAATTAAAGAAAAGAAATTCCAAATTTTTGTAAAAAAAATTCCAATACTAAGAATTAGTTAAGTATTTTTCTGCTAATAGCAAATTCTTAACTATTAAAATTGATGCATATTATATTAATTGGATTTAATATTGAGATATATAAAATTGTGTTAAGCATAAAGTTTAATGATGACCAGTCAAGAACCGGACGAACGTTATAAGTGGGACCATTATAATCTATTATAATCCATATAAATATCGAAAAAAGAAAATAATAATAATAATAGTTAGATGTGAAGTAAAGAAAATTTAATAGCATAACATGGCAATGTAAGAGGGAGGCAGATCCAATTAATGGAATTTGACATTAATAATAATTTGTAGTTAAATTAGGTAATATGGTTATATCTTTGCATCAGTCAGAGCATCAATCTGATTCACCTGTCTGACTGCATTGACTGTTGATCGACTGAAAGCACATAGAAGAGAGGCGGCAGGTTACCATGTGAAGTCCTTCTCTCCAGCCATCTCTTCAGCAAAGGCAGAGAATACCAATACCAATCATCATAATACATCATACATCTACTTTCTCAGCTTAAGTATTGCTAATCAATCTAATCAACTTAGAAATAAATCTTGTCTCCCTGCTACAAATTTCAACATTTACACTACGAACAAACTTGAGACTAGCTCTTTACTTTAACGTGACTCTTAGCCACTTTTGCCTCTGCTACTGCTGTAGCCAATATACCCGCTTTGGCCAGTATCTCGCAAGAGCAGCTGACGTCAAATTGCTAAAGTGTCAGCAGCGTCTGCAGAGAGTCGCCAGCTCCATTTACCGTCGTGCCAGTCATTGTTCATTTGGGTTTGGGTTTGGGTTTGAATTTGGATAGAGAACTGGCTCTGGTCATTCACATCGTTGCAAGCACCCAAGTGCAAGTGAGTGCGCGTGTGTACGAATGTGTGTGTGTGTGTGTGTGAGTGTATTTCATTCATCTTTATATGTTGTGCGTGCAGAAATTCAACAATTGCAGAAACTGAAACTTTTGCTTTGAGCTGCTTTGAGTCTCGCAAGCACAAGTCATAAATATGAAAATAAAATGTGCACACGTTGCTCTCGTCTTATATTGTTGCTGTTGTTGTTGCTGCTGCTGCTGCTGCAGACATTTTCGATGCTTAATATGGCAATGCATTTTGGTTTCTTAATGCGCCTGGGCCTGGGTGCGCCACTGGGAGGCATTCAACTTGCGCCTCGCCGTCTCATTTAATTTGATTTCATTACTGTCCGTAGAAGTGAATCAATTTTACTTTTAGCCATTTATATGTATATCTGAATCTGAGTGTCTTTCTGTCTGGAGTAGAGTTCAAGTCCTCGCGGTATAAATCGAATTGTTTTGCTCGAGTCAAGTCGAGTCTTTCCCACTGCATTGCTTTGTTTCTGATTAGAGCAATTTGCTGCAGCTCGCTCTCTGCAGACTCTCGAGTAGTTCCATCTGCCTCGGCAAGAGTCGCTCGCTCACTTTCACAAATAATTATTGGAATGTAATTTGCAGCGATTAACGTATCATTCGTTCCTTTTCGACTCGACCCGCCTCGACTCGCCTCGGCTCGGCTTGGCTCGGCTCGGCTCTTGACTCTTTGTTTGATTTAATCCGCGGTTGACATGCAATTTCATTCAATTATCATGATTTAGTGCGCCGCCTTCGGCTGAGCGGGGAGACCTTTGCATTACGTATCAGGTCTGGCACCCACATTTTGTTTTCGCCCAGCGCCGCCCACCCGGCGCTCTGCATACACAGCTCTGGCCCGCTCGCCTCCCATGGCGCTGCCGAGTCTCGTCTAACAGCGTGGGAAAACTAGCAAGCTGTATTCGCAAAAAAAAAATAGATAAAAAGATAAAAAAAAAAACCAATGCAATTATTCAATTTGCGGCCGCATCGCAGCACAATCAAACGATACATCACTTATACGGCCCGTAAGCGAGGAGCAGGAGCAGAGCCGTGCCAGGCGGGATGCCGAGCAGCAAATGCCCTTTATTAAGAGTAGCCAGAGATTAGTCTCGTTGCCAACGAAATTTCACTCCATATATCACGCATACGACCCGCTGAACGAAAGCTAACGCCCTTCGCGGGATGACTTTGTCAAAGTTTTCTTTGACTTGTTTTTCTTTCGCTTGCGCGGGCTGCAAGATGGAGAAACTTCATTTTAAACTCGCCCATTTGACAGTTTCCACATCAACTCCCAGCCAGGGCAGACCCTGCTAGGGAAGTATATCAAATTATTTTTGCACGTGCTGAAACTAATGAATTTGCTGCGCAATATCACTTAAATAAAGCACAAGAGTCATGCGAACTACGACTGCCTTCTGCCCGCCTCCTGCCTCGCTGTGTCGCTGCCTGCCTGGATTAAAAACCAAGCGACGCGTAATGCGAAATTAAAACCAAATTTGCTGGCTAAAGAATCGCTCAGCCGCAATTTGCCAAGCTCATAATAATCGTTAGCTCTTTGCTCTCCCTTTTCTCAGTCCACCTTGATTAATGTATTATGCTGACGCTGCGTATACGCAATATGCAGTGGCAGCGGCGCATTATTTGCATTTGCAATAACCAAATAGCATAATGAAAATACCGACTAACAGATGTACGCCAACATTAAATCCATTTGCAGCTTATGTTTTTTATGTCTCTCTATGAATACATGCATGTGTGTGTGTGTGTAAATATTTATATGCATATGTTGTATAATGCTCGAGTAGAGTAGTAGTAGAGTGAATTGCTAGGGCGTCGCATCGCTCGTCCCTTGGCAGAAATATGCAGCAGGAAATAAACGACAAAATGACACTTTTGGGGTGACCATATTTATGATGTGTGTGTTTTTCTGGACTAAAAAATAATTTGGTTGACAAAATAAATGCACGCAGACAAAGCTGAGAGGACGCTGCAAAGAAGTCCAAGTCAAAGGCAGAGGCCAAAGCAAAATAGTTAAGCACATTACCAACGGAACCAGGGCGCCAGCAGCAACGACAACAAAATATAAATGGAGAACTGAGAATAAATGAGAATGGCGCTCAAAGAGGGAAAAAGCAAGAACTTGGTTGAGCTCCTATAGAAACTCTGCTCTCATTCAATCGATTGATAAGATTTAACAAATATAATTCCCAGTTGAGGATATCTAAAATAAAAGATAGGCGTATTAGAGTACTCAAGTAATTAGGGTGGTCCCAGACATAAGAATATAGGTATAAGTTCAAATTGAACATATAAATTTGAGTGAATTTGCCCCAACACATAGAATAGTTAAGATCTCTATGAATCTTAGCTTAGATGTAAGCTGAACATATCTAAGCTAAGATTCATCTAGTATTCATATTGGTAGTTTCTATACTCATATAGGAGATTTTACTACTAGGCAGAGATGATTTACTCCATTATACGCCAGATTTCGATAGGTCTAGCTGAGTAATGCTCAATTAAGAACCGATTCTCAGTTGCAGACTGAAATTTTGAAAACGCTCAAATTGATATATCAATTGCTGTTCCTGGAGATGATCAGGCTCACAGAACTCATATTTCTATGATGTGTCTTGAGTGAGCAAAGCAATAGAGCTGTGTTATTTTTAGACGAAAATTGGAATTGATTTGTTGCTCATTTATTTATTTAGTCTTTCATGTATCCTGTCACTTTATCTAAACAGAAATTTATAAAATATTATTTTGAAGGTTGCGAAAGATAGCAACAAAGAATACATTACTTAGGGGCATAAAGAACTATGGAGCAAAGTTAGTACAAATCTACTTGCAGTTAATATTTGAAAGTTATTTTAAGCCAACACTCAGTGGGCATTTGAGTCTGCTCCATGTTCTAAGAGATCTTTGGGCAGCTGTTGCTGATACCAAATTTGGTTGAACATCTCTCATGGTATCAATCTGTAGAATCAATATGATGCCTTCAAATTTGGCAACTTTGAGGTCTTCTTCGATGTTTCTGACTCTCACATATGAAGTTTCGATTATCTTGCGTAACCTTAATGATTTCGTTAAAGCATCTGCTGCTTGTTCTCTGAGTATATTTGTTGGGGGAAGTATAGACTACTATCTTCTTTCCAATATTTTGTACTAGAGCTAGAAATGCATATCACATGCAAACTATGATTAAAAGTTGTAATTAAAAAAAAAAAATCGAATGTCAACTTTGTGCAATTCATTTGAGAGCAATTAGCTTGGCTTAATGTGGCTTACCCTGCTTATCTAGAGAGATCCATGCATGTATATACATTTAATATTTGGATTTATATCGCAAGTCATGTCTGTTTGAGCATTCGCTCAATGCGATGACACTTTGCAGCCCTGAACTGAAGTTTATACGCAACGATGTGCGATGCACATTTGGGAGATTTAGTAGCGTATAAAAATTGCAGAAAAACACAAGCGCTGGGCGAAGAGCGGAGCATTGAGTGGGTGGGTGGCTGGCAAAAGAGCAAGTGCGACTGTGAATTCGCAACGGTGGTGGTGGTGGTGGGGCCATGTGTGGGGTATCAGGCGAGACTGCTGCAAATTTGAAAAAGCAACATGGCAAAACATTGAAGCCATCTCTTGACCACTTTCAACAAATGCAACATGACCAGCCATCTGCCTCTGTGTGTGTGAGTGGGTGTAGCCCACTCTGAGTGAGTATGTGTTTGTGTTGCTGCGTGTTTGTGTGTTTGTGTTTGCGCTCCAGCAGATAGTGCGCCGAAAGCAGCTTAACAACTCAAACTTCCTACCCACTTGGCTCAGGGGTCCACTGACTCAATAACATGCCTTTGCTCTGTCGCTGCTGCTGTCGCTGCCAATTGCCAGCGCTGCGACGTCGACGACAATCGAATTTGTGTGTCAATCGGCAATAAGTCGCACCAACAGTCCTAGACAAAATCTAAACGTGTGAGCGTGCTGGCAGCATCCACCCAATGGAAAGAATATCAGGAAACTCAAGTCTGGAACAGGGAATTAATCAAGCACTAGAAAACGAAATATTTACTTTAAAGTTTGTCCACAAATTCTATACATTTGTACAGTATACACAGTGCACTCAATATAATATTAAATAATAATCAAGGAGAGTTTGCACTTTAGTAAAAATTAAATGACTTAAAATCAAGTAAAAGTAAAAATAAATAAATAATTACAAATAATAATTAAATCTACTTTTATTTTCCTGTGACTTTCCACTTTGTGTCTTTTAATTCGAATCAAAAATAGAGAGAAGAAGAATAAGAGAACGCAACGCATTTAACTCCATTAGCCTCTAATCTAATGCATTCAATGCAAAGTGCTTAGATATATATTTTCATTTGAATAGAGAATGCATCGATGGCAGTCAGTTTTGTTTTCATTGCGAGCTCTATAATCTCACATTAAACATTTATGGCGAATCGTAAATAAAGTATTTGCTGCTGCTGCTTGGCCTGGCCAACTGACTCCGAGGCTGACTCTGGGGCTGAGGCCGAGACTGCAAATTAAATGGAAATAAAATGCAGCCAGTCGGGCCATGAAAAGTGGTTGAAAAACTGAAGAAACTGGGCTAGCCTGCGAATGATGTTGCAGTGCCACATAAAAGCGTTCACACACGTGCAAAACCCACACACACACACACACACGCACACACACACATACACGCACAGAGAGCAGGCGAAAGAAGAAGATAAGTTATGAGCAATTCTTTTTAAACGTTTTCCTAGTTTGTGTATATTTACCTTTAGGATTTATGAGATTAGTTGCCGACATGCACGACTCACACACACACACACACACACACACACACGCATGCACAAGCATTTCACAAGATCTCCCTCTATGTGAGTGTGTGTGTGTGTGTGTGTATTATCCATAAGTTGAGGAAAGCTTGCAACGAGTGCGACTGCAAATGAAAGCAACTCGTAATTGCATGAAATGCAAGTGGAGCAAGTGAGATAAGCTCAGTCAGTGGGCTCGACTAGCAGATACTCTAGATGCGTGAGATACGAACACAGATAGTATGCATAAGCTTTAAGGTCTACCAGGTAGACTATGTAGCCCAATACACTCCATAGCGCTTAGACTGCCTACAGGGTATGCACATACTTAATGCAGCTCATAGCGTCACACACACTGATTGTGGAGCAAAGGGAATTGACAACAGACAGAGACAGAGACAGATACAGAGAGGAAAGGAGAGGCAGAGTGTACGAGAGAGAGAGAGAGAGGGAAAGAAAAGATGCGGCACAGCTGTATTAAGCTGTATTGCACAAAAGACAGTCATCGATGCTGTCGTGGCCCGGGCGAGCGCACACAGTTTCATTTGAAGTGCAGCCACGCGATGCGCACCACTGGAACCACCAATAGCGCATTACTATTCCTTTGCGTTATGCTAGATACTGTCAGTGCGGAAAGGGGAGAAAATCGTTTCTTGACCTTGAATTTGAATCCCTGCGAGCTGCCAAGTGCGATAACTTGGCTTAAGTCTTGGCTAAGCTTGGCTAAATAAACAAGAATCGGTCAAATAATATTTGTGAACATAGCTCGGATCTGAATACTCGGAATTATTTACTTCTTATTCAAATATGATTACCATGAATACATATTGAAATGCATAAATATCTCTTGCTACCATTTAAGGGAATGTGACCTATGCCGAAAATTGGTGAATATGAATTCTTAAGAAGACAAAAGACAGAGCTTGGGGCTGGCGAGAGTTGTGGGACTTAACTATCAGGGATAGAGGTGTTCAACTATCGATAGTGCGTACCATTGATAGTTTTCCGAAACCCACGATAGTGAGCGATAGGGTTATCGATAATTACTATAACTATTGAGATATGAATTTTGTTTAATTTTAATTTTCTCTGGATCCTGAATTCAACATATGAACTTTCTGGTTCTTCAGCCGTATCCTGCAGACTGAGATGGCTAGCCCTGGCTAGCTAAATACACGCTCAGACTCCGCGGAGTAGGAGGAAAAGTCTACCTGGTTAACCTAAAAGAAAATTTGTCAAACAAATGAATGAACATGTAATTTATTTCAGTGATGCGCACACACAACTATCGCTGGCACTATCGCTCATTGTCAGTAGTGCAATCACAGCGATAACTCCGATAGTGCCATCGCTATCAGAGCTAAGCTTCAAGTTCATATTTGCTTGAACTTAAATAATTGAAGTTTTAGTATTTGTGTCAATTGTTTGATCTGTGTCATTCAAATGTGAAATTGTCGAGCTGCTCTAGGAGATGCCTCCTTTGCCATTGACTAAACTCACCAGCTTCAGGCCTCATAAGCAGAGCAAATAAATAGTTTATTCAGCCAGCTCAGCTTTAGCTCTGCTTAGGCTAATTATGATGCTCTCCATGCTAAGAATATTATTGCAATTAGCTCGTGTGTGCATCCATTACAGGCGCCAACTGCAGTGCCTGCCCTCGCTGCTGGCACTGAAATATTTTGATTAAAACATGTTTATGCGTGTGCGTGTATGTGTGTGCGAGTGCATATGTGTGCGTGCGTGTGTGCGTAAGCTCATAAATAGAACATGTTGAAGCTGCAGCTACAAAATGCAAATTTCGTTATTTGTTCTGTTGAACTGGGAAAGCAATGGAAATTAATTTCGAGAACTTTGGCCGGATGGTGGTGGAGAGTGAGAGTGGACGGGGGGGTATGGTGCAAACATTTCACAATAATTATTGCAAATTGCATTTAATTTCAAAAATATGTTTTATAAATCGAACATTCCTTTTGTCTTGCAGGTAACTATGAAACACACGCACACAAACACATGTGCATGCGAGCCCATATCTAGTGTACAGCAACAACAACAAGTGATTACGAGTATTAGACACGGCCAACTGCGCTCGTGTCTGCATGAGGTAAGCCTTTGATGTTTCACCTGGCTCTGCATCAATCCAACGATGAGCTGGGCGTGCCGATCCCCCGCCCCTCGGTGGCCCCGACTATCAATAAAAAAGACACACACTAAGCTCCCACATGGCAGGCCTTCATTTTAATTAGGCGTTTGTGCTGCCAAAAGAGAGAGGGAGAGAGCGAGAGAGAGAGAGGGAGAGAGGGATAGAGGTGGGTGCTTTGACTTGACTGCTAATTTATTTGGCACTCACAGCGTTGACGTTCGACCTCGCTCAGTGTCCGCGTCAAAGGGCAACTACGTGGCGCAAAGCGAAGCATCCGATACCCAGTCTCGACTCCTGCTCGTGCTCCTGCTCGTGCTCCCACTCCTGCTGCCGTGCGAATTATGGCGAACGTAGCACATGCCACACATTGCAACGAGAGGGATTTTGGGTCTGACAGGGTTATTAGCAAACGTCAAATCCACCAATTTGGCCCGGCGACAGCCCGACATTATTTTTACCTTGCTCATAATTGGGGAGCTTACAGCCAGTCGGCCGATTGCAATTAAAAACGCAAATTTATTCGATTGCCGCAGGCAGGCTCTTAAGCAAACTACAGAGTATGCCATTGTTCGGTCTGTCGTCTTACATAAAACCCTTTCACACACACATACATATGCATACATTTTCCCGATCTATACTCCAACTTTATCCTAGCTGTCGAGCTTTATTTTCTGTTTAGTTTTTGCCTTTGTGGCTGCTTTCCTTCTCTCTCTCTCTCACACTCTCTCCTCTACCTTTTTTCACTATTTGTTTAGAAAAATCAAAGTGCACTTTAGATTGCCAGCAACGGGAAGCCGAGTTCATGGACATGGCTTTCAGTGTGTGTGAGTGTGTGTGGCCAAACAAAACGAACAGCAGAAAAGGCGAATGCCATAAGTTGCAATCGAGTTTCGTATCTTAATAGTTGGGCCAAGCCCCAAAAAAGTTTCGTCTGCGGCTGAACACCCCCACTCCCTCTCCCTCTCTCTCCCTCCCTTTCATTTGGCTCTGTTGTCCATTAAGAGTTGGCTTAAACGTTGCTGCAATTGGTAATTAATACAAGCAAAATGGTCAACAGAGGGCTGCCACAAAATTCATAGCATACTTATGTGCGTCAGTGTAAAGGTAAAGTGTATTCCGGTTGACAGCTGACAGCCTGTTTGTATCCATTGTTGCAGCTGCTGCAGCTGCTTCTGTTGCTGTTGTTGCTGTTGTTGCTGTTGTTGTTGTTGTTGCTATTAGTTGTGTTGTTGACAGCTTAGACTGTAGTCATCTCGGCATGGAAGCGTGTGCCTGCAGCCAGCCAGCCACACAGCCAGACGTCGTTGTCGTTGTCGTTGTCGTTGATGACGAACGAGTAAATTAAAATTCAAAACAATTTTGCTATGACAAATTCCATTTTATGGCATCAAAATTATGCAATAAATATAAACCGAAATCCGTAACTAACAATGTGACAGAGCGAGTGAGTGAGAGTGAGAGAGGGAGAGAGGGAGAGGGAGAGTGGCATTGGGATTGGGATTGCGAGGCAAAGCTGTAGAATAGGATTTTGAGTTATAACAACAAAACGACGTAAACAAAATGTTGCAAAACAACAGCAAAGCTCCAGCATATGCAAAGCCCGCCTGCATCTCTGCACGCTCCACATCCCGTTAGTATGCGTGTGTGTGTGTGTGTGTGTGCAGCATGGCGGTGTGTGGACGCAGATAACGTTGGCATTACGTCAGGATAACGTTGAAATTACATTTTTCACACAGACTGGCAATGTAGTTCGTGGCGGAGAAATGGCGCCCGGGCAGGCGAGTGGGGCGTGGCAGAGGGGTCGTCTGACACTGACCGGCACACACATGCAAATTTAGTTCAAGCAACAGCACACACACACACACACACACACACACACACACACAGAGTTAAGCCTGCTGACAACGGCGGCCACAAAACACTGCGACTGGGAGCTGGAGCAGGCATCCAAGTTTTCAAGGCATGTCCATGGCTGCATCAGAATATGCCGGCACTCACTGGCACACGGACAGACAGCTCCTTGCCTTTGGCTTCAGCTCGGCCAGGCAGCTGCTCGACCTGCCGCTGACACATAAGGTGCATATTATTTCTATTATATTTTTGCATGCATTTGGAAGAGGTGAGTGCGACTGCCAGCTGCCTGAGCACTGCTGCGTCGTCTCGTCATTCTCATGCGCATGCCAAAATCCTTAATGTGCGAATTAAAATAACACACACGCACACACACACACACACATGTAAATGCATATATGTATCGCAATGCTTTGCATTTGCTGAGTGAGCGAGGGGGCAGCACTGTCAGAAGCAGCTTAAAGCTTTGCTGGTCACATCTACAAAAATAATACAAATAAAAAAAATAGAGCCAAAAGGCAACAACAGCAACAACAACAACAACGAGTGCCACAGCAACGTCAAATGAATTCCATTTGGCAAATAAATAAATCCTAAAAGTATGCAACGTTTTCTTTGGCACATTCAATTGCTCTTCTCTAATTATATGCGCACACACACATACACGCACACATGCATATACTTTTGACAGCTGCTGCTCGAACATTCCGCTTCTTCTCCTTCGATTTTAGTCAATTGAATTTCCGTCACACATTCATTTCCGCTCCGATGCCCCCAGTAGAAGTCACTCGAATGCGAAGAGTCAACGAGTTATGCGACATTGATTTTCGGCATCAAACAATGCGGATTCAACATGACTTCAATTAGCTGCGAGTAAAAATTGAAATGCATAAATGCTTTTAACGTGTACGTTTAATGGATTGCATGTCTGACTGATGGCCATCGTCGATCCGAGCCGAGGCTCAGCATGTGCGGGCCTTAAGCTCTCGGCCGGGTCAAGACTGGACGCCGATTGGTGGCTCTCGGCTCGGAGCGTAATGAAAAGCATTTAAGTGCAATTTCGATTCGAAGCCGAAAGACTTTGAAAGGCATTTTGCGTAGGCCTTTGAAAAGGCAAAGGCCGAGGCCTCGCATCCCTTTCCCTTTTCATTTCGGTCTCTGCCTCTCTTTCTATGTGTGCGTGTGTGTGTATTGAGACATTCAGCAGAAACTTAAGAGTTTTATGCAATTAATTCGATTAAAAGGTTACCACAGTCAAGTGGGAAAGGACTCGCCCTGGCCGCTCCAGTTCTGTTTGGCCAACTTTTTGAGCCGGCTGAATGACTTTCCGGCCGCTGGCTGCTGTCCTCTGCACAATGGCTCAATGCTGGATCAAATTATGGTACATCAGCAGTTTGCATTTGAGGTGTGGTCGGAGTTTGCTCATTTGCGAAGCGTTATGCCCGCCATCGCTGCGTCAGTGCGGTTAAAGCTCAGCCCAACAGCCCAACAGCGCCGCAGGCCCAGTGCCCAGCAGGAGCAAGGGAGGCCGACCGCACGGCAGCATTAGCAGCAGCTGTGTCAGCGAACCTTTTGCAGCAGGCCTCGGGCTCTGGGGGGAGGGGGATGGGGAAGGGCCCAGCCGGGCCGACACGAAAACCGATTATCTACCGCAAATATGGCCACTTCCGCAGCAGCATGAATAGGAATTCCGCTCATCTGGGCGCACAATAAGACGGACACCGACTGATGCCGTATTGATTTTGCCCGCCTGTGCTGAATGGATGCATCTATCGTAGCGTCTGTCACAGATCCCAGACTTGGAGTTGCTCGACTCTCTCAGATATTTCCTTCAGACTGCTGAGACTCGTGCGACTCCTGCGACTGCTCTGATTCCTTGGACTCCTCCCACTCCTATCACACACATGCTCTGCTGCAGCGCTATCTTCATTAATCAAGCCCCAAATAGTCGAAGCGCTGCCGCCTCTCCAGTACCTGCTCGACATCCCTGTTAACATCTCGGCTCGGCACATCGGACTTTCGGGCCTACGGCGAGTGGCCGGGGTAATATGGCTTAATGTGTCATGTCCTCGACCATTTGTCAACGCCAGGGCTTAGGCGATGAGGTTGCTTTTATTTTACAGCTGGCTGTCAGCACGCAATCATGCTTCGATTGGCGTGCATTAATTCAACTTTACAGCTTGCCAGAATGACGTCCATGGCGACCGGCCTGGCTTTACGTACCTGCCTCCTCCTACATTCCTCCCCATAACGATGCAGCTGTACAGCAAATCGAGACTCTGAGCTTGCAAATCGTGAACGGCGAACGGTTTCCTGCACGATTCAAGCACATATGAATAGAGCCCGGGAGCAAACAGAAAGTGAATAAAAGTCCGAGCTCAACCTGGATGCGAATGTCATTTTGTATCAATTACCTTTTTAGCAAGTTGGTTGCTCGCAAACGTAGGAATACAATATTTTAGAGAGCGCGAGCGAGCGAGAGAGAGAGAGAGAGAGAGATAGTGTGTGGGTGCGAAACCTTTTCGTCGAATTTTGCACGCACATTTCAAATATTTTAGTGCATTTTTACGGCGAACGGAAACGGCAGCAACTTTTATCACGTATTGACGGTTGAGTGCCCAGAGCCCGGAACGCCTGGGCCCCTCTCTCCCCGCCCAGTCTCACTTCGTCTAGTTACTATCCTGTTGCCACCTCTAACCAGCTCCAGCCAGCTGCTGCAGCTGCCCTTTTAAGCTGTTTGCAAAAGGTGCGCCGGAGCAGGAGTCTTCAACTCCCTGGAATCGTTCAATTGCAGCACAAAGTTTTCATTCAAGAAAACGGGGAAGAAGAGCCGAAGCAAAGAAAACGGAAAAATTCTTGCCGTTTTCAACTCGAGTGGCAAAACGTCCCTACCCCAGACCCACCCACTGTAGGGAGGGCGCTCAGTTTGCCGGTGCTTAGAGTGCCAAGCGTCCATTAAATGTTGTTACCGTTCGTTGTTTTTCTTGTTGTTGTCGCATCTCGGCCATTGCGTGCATTTAGCCTATTATGCTCGATGCTCCGACTCAGCAGTCGCCTGCGCCAGGGCAGAGCTAAACAAAAACAACTCAAAAAGGAGAGAAAGCAGAGAAAGAAAATGTTTAATTGAAATGAATTTCGAGTGGGCGGCAACAGACGACCGTGCCCACCCCAAGCAAGCCACAGAGACTGAAAGTTGCGTTAACAAGCTTGTCCAATCTACACAGTGTCTCCCAGGCAGCAGCAGCTCGGCTCCGAAGTTTCAAAGCCAATGTCAGCCACGCAGTCGAGCCACTGTTTACGCATCCCAGCTATGCAGCTGGCAATTATTTCAATTAGTTCGGAGCGCAATGCTTGACGGCGGCCAGCCTCCAGTCCAATCGATGGCTGCTTCAACTCAAGTCCAACTTATCCCAGCTCCCAGCAGCAGAGCCGATAGCTGCTTCGCCGTGCCCTGCACATTATGCGGCTTACGCTCCTTTCGTCTGGGTTCCTCTGCATTTGCTGATTGCTGTGCACAGCCTGAAGAGTCCTTCCGCATCTGCTTTATCGAACCTCGGCTGTGTTTTCACGCTTCCCTCTTTTTGTTGAATCTTTATATTAGAGTGAAGTGCGCGAGGATGACAAATATACACGGATACACGTGCACACATTCAGCAAGGTCATCTTCTTCTAGTATTATTATGCCATTCAAATTTGATATCTTAAGAGCGCATTTGATGAAGTGACTAAACCTCTTGCCGTAAGCAAGAGCACTTGAGCAACAAAATAATACAACAGTTAATGATAAAACACTCCAGACAAGTAGGAAAACCCTGCGCGGGGTGCCCTACTAGCACTACTTTTAAGTGTTAAAATAAGAAGCAAGTGGGAGCTTATACAGATGTGTTGGGCATTAAATCATTTCGAGTCGAAAATCTATGCTCTGTAGTCCTGTATATCGATAGATCGCTGCGCTGGTCTCCAGCTTCGATATGTCGATTTAGCCGTTATGTCTCTCAGCTCGAGCTGGTATACAAAATACAAGAGAAATCAACATCGTAAGCTGAATGCCTAGCTGGGATACTCTCACTCTCTTTATGTTCGAGGTAAGAGATTTTAGAGTGTTATTGTTAAGATTATTAATCGATAACATTAAAGTGGGAACAGTAATCGATTTATTCAAGCAACTACTTATTTAGTGCCTCTACTTATACATCATTCAATGCATTTTCAATGGGCTCTCGACTTGAGAGAGAGCTTCATAGTCGCCCCCATTCTTCTCAGCCACCCCAAGGGAGTAGGCTGCTGTCGAACTGAGGTGTATCACTCCCCTTGGGCTCATCTGCCAGTGCGCCTGCCAATCTGCATCTCCAGCGTAGGCAGATTCAGGCATGCATTTTCAGGCAAGCCTAAAAGTAGGCAAGGCCTTTTGCTTCGGCAGCTGCTCGAGGCGGGTGGAAGGTGATTTACGACTCAGTTTTTGTGTTTTAAATATTATAATAGAGTTAAGTGCATGTAAGAGCGATTGCCGATTGCCAATCGACGATTGGCGTTGTAGACGTGTGAGGTGCTTTTTATATTTTTGTTTTTTTCATGCGATAGGCATATACATTTATAGAGCTTTTAATGATGTCATTTTGCAATGCGGCAAAGGGCGCGGGGGCAAAATTATGAGTCGCATTACGCAAATGCTGCCAACGCCGCAGCAGCAACAGCGCCAGCAACAGCGCCAACAACAGCAACAATAACAGCAACAATAACAATAACAATAGCAATAACAACATGAACGAGTCGGCGTCGTAAAGTTGTCCTGACTGCCAGCACACAGGCTGTCCCATAAAACATGTATGCGCATATGTTGTTGTTGTTGTTGTTGTTATTATTACAGTTGTTGTTGTTGTTGGCTTCTGTGTGTTTTCCTTTACTTTTTTGTGTGTAATGTTTATTGTTGCCAGCTGATTAAGTTATTATTATTATAGTTTATGTTCACGCGGTTGAAGTTGACCGTTGGCAATTTATGGGGAAAATCGCGCTTTTCCACTGGTTTCCATTTAATGGCATTGCATACGCATTACGGATAATACACTCAAGTGTGTGCTTGTCTCTCTATGTGTGTGTGTGTGTTTATTGATATACATACATCAATGCCAAATAATGCCTGCACATGCCACACACACACACACACACACACACATAAACAGATTCTATTGCAGCCGGCCAAATGTTATGCTGCAGTTCAAAGTGCATTTCAATGCGATATGCATGTCTTGTGTGAATGATATGCGACCCGCACAAGCACGCACACGAGCACACACACACACACAACCACACACACACACACACAAGCACTCACAGAGAGAGGGCAGGCGACGCGCGAGGAGGCGTGAGCCCTGAAATTTATGCTGTAAGCGCGGCATGCAAATAATGTTAATTTAAATGCGAGTATCATCGGTAGCAGCAGCTATAAACCAACACCAATGCCACCACCACGAGCACCACTATCAGCACCACTATAGCCAACGAAACAACAACAGTAAACAAACAGAGACAGACAGACAGAGAGAGGCAGAGAGAGAGAGAGAGAGAGAGAGAGGGAGGGCGAGTGAGTGAGTGAGAGAGACAGTGTCACAGGCATAGGCAGGCGACGGCTGATGTTTTGGCATGGCTGTGCGTATACCCTGTAGCTGCGGCATGCGGCATGGGGTAGCTTGTACTAAAATATGTTCAAGGACCTGCATAAATAGTTATCAAAATACTTTTGGCTTATATACAATATAAAACACGCTTACAATGAATTACAGAGAGAGAAGAGAGAGAGAGGGAGAAACTGAGAGAGAGAGAGAGAGAGAGGGACATCATATCTAACAAACCTTTTGCTGCTATCGTTTTAGATTTTCGCATTCTTTTCATTTCATTTCTCATTTCGTGCTCATTTTTTAGCAGAGCAAAGGCCGGGATATCACTGCCATTTATGCCAAGGGTTGAGGTTGGGGCTTGGGGTTGGGGCTGCGCTGGCTTTAAAGTGCTTGTCGCATGTCGCACAGCAAAATTTAAAGCGCAATTAAATTTTGTGGCATAGACAGCGGCCATAATAAACTGCAGCCAGGCCCAGAGGTCTCAGGTGTGTCCCTCTCTCTCACACACGAACACACTCTCTCTCTCTCTCTCTCTCGTCGGGGTTAAGCTAGGCTACTATAATGATAATGATGTCGATCCTAGCAACGTGGCGATAATGCTACTGTTAATGCCCATAGAGCGGAGCAGCCACGCCCATCGGCACGCCCACATTTATTTGCCAGCCAAATATTCCGGCCAGCAAATTGATGCGACGCCGTAGCTTCCACTTAAGCGGCTTAGTTTCGCATGCATACGGATGAGCTGTAGCATTCCGCTGAGAATATTTCCTTTTATTTGTGCACTGCGTGAGTGAGCAGCGTCTAATTAGCTATTTACTTATTATGCAGGGCAACTGTAACCATAGCCAAACACACAGCACACACACACACACACACACACACACATTGTATCCAATTGGAACAACAATTTAATGAAATCCAAAGTAACTTGCATGAAATAAGTTTGCAAAAAGAGCAATAATATCTTATAAATACCCAAACATATATATTCTTATGTAACTATGTACATGTCTATATATCAGGATATGCAAGACTTAACAATTAAATTTCAAAAAGGATCAATTATCTGCTCATTCATTTGCAACAACAACTCAATCTCTGCTTATCGCCTTGCAAAGATATGTAAGATTGTTGCAGTCGGGTGTTACTGACTGCATAATACTCTGCTGAACAGATGATTTCTGGCCAATCCGTGTAAGGAGTCTAGAATGAATTACATATAAATACTATGGAAACTAAAGGGTATCCCCACTCAATATGACACGCCCTTAAAGAAATCAAATCATATTGAAGTTATTTGTAGAGAAGTTTAACAGCTATAGGATTATTGAATTTTTAAGATTCTATTTCCGCCATGTTTTCTTTTCAACTCTAGTATACATTTGAAACATAGATAAATTAAATTTTAAAAATATCATATATAAACTAAGCATTTCAAGATCATAGCTACAATATAAGCGGAAAGGTTCGTATCCTTACGGACAGTGTAAAAGACATCGGATAAGACTTGCCGAATTAGAGATTGCATGAAACCAATATACTCATTTCATTTTATGGATGAGTATAAATGCAATTTAAGACACTAACCCATACCTGCACACACACGCATACTCACACACTCACACACACGTGCATATTGAACTTGCTTAATGAATAGGGCCAGCAGTTTTAATTAGGCGCAAATATGTTGTTTCATGCATTTTTGTTGCTGAGCTGTAATTGGAGTCGAGCCTTCATTAATATTACGTATACGCAGCATTGAACAGCCACATCTATGGGTTAATATCCGTAATGCCATGACCATCAATATGCATATACAAATATGTGTGCATGTGCGTGTGTGTGTGCGTGTGCGTGTGTTTATGTAAACTTTCGTGCTTGACTCTCTGCAGATAATAAATTTTGCATGCGACTCTGCTCGGCGAACAGCTCGGCTCGGCCGCTACTGCAGCTGCAGCTGTTGCTGTTGTTGCTGTTGTTGCTGCTGAGTTATAAATTCAATTAGCACCTACTAATTAAATTCAATTCATTAAAGAATCATCTGCACCTTTTTCGCATTGGCCATGGCGCATGAATTGGCCAAACATCAACTCGATTCGCTTTTTACGTCGCTTGACTGATGCGTCTTAAGCCCTTGCTTTGCTTTTGTGCCAGCTAATGTTCAATCTGTGACCGGACAGCCAAAGCCCAACATGACAGCTCAGTATTATGCGCTTGTGTGAGTGTGTGTGTGTGTGAGAGTGTGTGTGTGTCCTTGGAGTATAGCTAGAGCTAACACACTGCTGTGACCGCAACGGCTGGCGATTGAACAAGCCACAAACTGTCATTTAAAACATTTGCAAAATGCTCAATGGAGCACACAGAGTGGCAGGGGGAGTGGGAGGGGCAGGGCCAGAGGGTGTCTTATGTTTAGCCACAGAAATCGATCGGGTGTTTAGTACTTTGCTGAAATTGTCAGCAAAGGCGAAAGAAGTCGTAGTCTTGCGTTATTCATATCCACCTGGCTGTGCAACCTGAATATGCAAAACGAATTTTGTCGCATCGGTGGGCGTGGCAGACTCTAGAGAGTAGCGACAGCAGTAGCAGCAGCAGCAGCTGGCATTCAAATGCAGCTAAGAAATGCGCCCAAAAAAGTAGGCAACACAAAATGCGCTGAATGTGTGTCTGTGTGTTTGTTTGTGTGTGTGTGTGTGTGTGTGTGTGTGTATGTGTGTTTTGTGCATTTGTTAGTTGTCATGTTCCGACTGGCATTTGTGCCAGCATTGGCCTGCCGCTTGTTTTGGCCGATTTGACGGCGCCTGCGGTGCGCTGGCAGTCGAATTAGCAAAAATGGCCAACGTGAGCAGCCAGCCGCCAACGAGAACAGTTGGTGGGCCAAGGAACATGACAGACAGCATAAGGTCCCTGGGAAATGGAATGTGGCTAATTACTTTGGAAAGTCAAGTTATTAGCGTGATTACAAAGGCAATATATGCACAACTTGCTAACAACAGCAGCAGCAGCAGCAGTAGGAGCAGCAGGAGCAACTGAAACAGCAGCAGGAGCAGGCAAGCCAACTGCCGCAAAACCAACAACAGCATAACAAGAAAAAGGCTTACATGGAAATTACCGGATCAGATTCGTGGCAGCAGAACACGGAATGTAGCTTGGCGAAGCGCCCATGCGGTTGAAGTGAAGCCACAGCAGCAGCAGCTGCTGCAACAGCTGTAATGCAAGAGAGAGATAGAGAGAGAGGGAGAGCAAGATGTTATAATAATAATAATAATCATAAAACGGCAACAGCAACAAGCGCGGCTAGCAGACGCAGTTGGCAGACTCAGGCGCGAATTGGCTGGGCGCACATATTATGAGATACCCTGGGATTCCTGAGCGCAGAGCGGGTAGCCACTGCCGTTGCGCGCAGCTGGAGAGTTGCAGGCTCGACAAAGCTCTCTGATTGACTGACGGATTAATTGAATGCCAAATAGTTTGATATGCTGAGACTTGGAATGCATTCGATTTGTGTTTGCCGAGTGCCTCAGGTGCGGGACTCAATGCTCAATGATGATGAATGATTAGTTCATTTGAATTTCATTAGGATTTCCCTTTAATTTTAGGGTAGAATATTCACTTGCAATGCGAAGTTCACAGAGTGTTTTCGTTTTTGCCTAGTGCAATCCTAATCAGCTCAGCATTAGATGAATGAATTGTTGCATTGAAGCTAGCATATTTTAGCATTCCCCAATATTATTATTAATATTTTTACATGCAATTCAAACTTAGTATCTTAGCAACGCAATCAGTGGAGTGCAGTATACCAAACCTCTTGCTTTGTGCGAAACAGCTTAATTAAACCGTAAATCAATACAGCAACAACAATAATTGCAAATAATTACAAATATGTACATACATATATTATTCTTCAATTGAGAGGTCGAATTTATATGGGACTAGAGATTATTAAAGCCTCTCTCAGCAGCCTCTGCTGCTGATTAATGTCCTGCTGTTTATTAGGCAACTTAAGCTAAGCTGAAATTAGATATAAGCTTCTATTCAATGGTTTCTATTTGAAGGAACAGCAAGCAATGGGCTGTAACTATCTCAGATCATATACAAGTTCACATTTGGCAGATCTGAACACAAGTCCCAATCCAGTGTTAATCTGAGCAGGCTAGTAAAACATTGGACTAGATTAGAAATAAGAGGTGATAGCTCTTTGGTTAAGATTCGATAGACTTATAGTTAGATGTCGATAATTCTGATTCGATAGTTCTTAACTTATTCTATAGATCTTAACTCAAGAGCCAGTCCAGTGCTATAGCAGGCTAATCAGGAATTAGGTTAGATTGGTTTAAAAGGGCAGCACTATGGTCAAGTATCGTTACACTTATAGCAATATAACGATAGTTTAATTTACTGTCATCGGAATGGCATAAGCAGAAGAGGAAGGGGGCGAGCGCCATTTTATGTAAGATGAAAAGCAAATCTGGGCAAACAATTTTCTTTTTTTCTACAGTCATTCAGATACAGAATTTCTCATTATAGAGTGTGCTTAAATAAACAAGCCAAAATCCTCAGTAATCAGTGCCCAACTCTTAAGTAAGCTCTGATTTTATTACAATTTTGTTCTCTAATGAATCGAGTCAAATAAAAACTTCTCAGAGTCTGCTTGCTCCTAGTTCAAGTAGGCGTAGACTGACAGGGTGAACATCGAGTCTTTCGAGGTATTCTTAGGCCAGCTCTTGAATTGTGTGGCCTGTGAGCCCTTGAGGCCTCACTCGTGTATATGCATTTGGTTTTCTCAGTATCGAGGTTTCTTGCTCTGAGTTTTTGCCTGGAAAATACTTTGCTCACTTTAGATACTCATGGTGTAACTTGTCTTTAGTATAGGAAAGATCTCTCTATGCAGGATATTTGTTAGTTCGGCAAGGCTTATGTGAAGGGCAGGCCATGCCGCAGCTCTGGGCTGTTTGTTTGATGTAATTGCTGCGGCAGCGACTGAGGCTAACTGTTGTTGTTTTTAGCTGCTTGCACTTTCAGTTGGCAAGGCGGCTGTAGGATGTCGGATGTCGGATGTCGGATGTCGGCGGGATGGCAATTGCTAGTTTAATGCCCGTAATGCGCGTCAGCAGAAGCAACAACAAAAACTAACAGTAACAGCAGGACTAGGAGCAGGAGTAGGGGCAGGAGCAGGAGCTGGAGCAATGTAATCGCCAAGTAGAGCCTAATAACTCCGCCACTTTTGGGCTTGTATCGCGTAGGAGCAAAAGATGCGGTTTTAGCAAGCGCAATTATCCCGGCCAGCAGCCGGCTCGAGTGGAGCCCCGCACTGGCTGTGGCAGGAAGGAAGGAAACTGGCTGACGACAGTAATCTCGCAGAGCAGCGGACAGCGGACAGTGGACAGCGGCCGCAGATAACCGCAAATAGTTGAATTGCATAATAGTTGCAAACATTTTATTTGCATTTGCCTGGCGCCGGACGATGCTGGCGCGTTTATCAGGCTCTCTCTCTCTCTCCCTCCCCCACTCTGTCTCAGTGCCGTCCCAGCCGACTGTCTAGCTGTCTGTCGCGTTGTCTATCTGTCTGTGTTAATGTTTGTTAATTTTTAACGCCACATTACAGCGGGCCAAGCCCAAAAAATATGCAAATTTCCTCAATGGAGCGAAAGTTAACTTCATTTGCGTTTGCAGTTGTCATTGTTGGACGCGGTTTAGTTGTTGCCCTTGCTGTTGCTGCTGTTGCTGTTGTTGCTTCTGGTGTTGTACATGGCATTTGTAATTGCAACATTTGATTGCAACAATTTGGCAATTCCGCATTCGATTGCATACTTTGCGGGCTGTGTTTATGTTCTGATTTTGCATTTTTCGCCTAGCTTGACGATGTGCCAAATGTACTACGCCACACACACACACACGGGCCCCTCATCCCCCTCTTCCTTGCCACACATTAATGGCCATGCAAATTAATTGCCAGCAATTAAGTGCAAATTAAAATGCATAATTGTATAAAAAGTTTATGCGCACTAAAACCAAATTTCAATTAAACCTAAACGCTTCAGCAGATAAACGCTCGAGCCCGCTGCATTTGATTTCAATATGTGTTGTCAAGCAACTGGCCTCTGATAGAGGAATAAATATAAACGTGTACAAATACCATGAATATCAGAGCAATGCAGAGATGGACTCGAATCGTACCATCTAACAGTAGCGAGAGTGAGCCGAGGACAGAAAGGAATTGAAATTTCGAATATATACTCGTGTATATCCTCGAACTATAAGGTGTAAACCTTTTCCCGATCCGCCCACTAGAGGCATGGCTAATTGTAAAGTGCATTTATCCGGTATGTCGGAAATCATATGAATTTGGAGAGCTGTACGATATATAACTAGGGGCAGAGTAGTTCCAGATAAAGTTGAATTGCCATATTTTAAAATCTATCCCCAAATTGAGATGATATATTAATATCGCACAAAATCCTTCGATATATCTATCTATGTATACTATCGATAGTGCTTCAACAGTTGCAATATTAGGGATGCATCATCTCCAGGCAGATGTGTGCAAGTTTTATATCACCATGACAAGATGTATGCAAACTGCTAGGGATGATTTCAATACCTATAGGACACATCAGTCGAGTTGCAGTCATTTACTTTCTTATTGGAATATATGCAAATGCTGTGGCAGTGGCAACACTTTAACGCATGCCCTGAAGTTGCACAGGATGCGGCATAGAAGATCCGACGAGCTCAAGTTGATATTACCTTTACCTTTGCCTTGCCTCTGCCTTTGGCTTTGCCAGCTGGAAGCCTAGGCAAGGATGCGCCACGCTTTAGAGCCTTCAAACAAATACCCTATTTGCATAATGAATTGGGATATGCCAAGCCAAGCTCGCTGATGACTGAGCGCCACACTAACGAGTGCAGACTGACATGACTCGGCACGAAACGAATCCATTTGCGACTCTAATTGGGCAAAATGATCTGCAACTTCGGGCAGTTAGGGTATTTCGGAGCTCGACTCGACTCGACGCGGCGTTGGGTTTCTCGTTTGGCTTGGCTGGCGATTGCAATTCGCCTGTTTGCAGTGCCCCAGCGCGCCGACGGCTATACAAATTCAAGTCTTGGCACAGCTCACAAAGGCGAGTTCCTTAGATTGGCTTTGCCCTGCATCGGCTGCTCGCTTGACTTGGCCCGACATGCCTCTGGCGCACCGCGTAGCCGCATGTTGAACTAGTGCGTCGCTCCCAACTGGGCTCGGCCAGCCAACAGCCCACAGCCCACAGCTAACAGCTAGCAGCTAACGGCTAACGGCCAGCCACAAAATGGCCGTAGTTGGCCCAAACGAAGGAATGCGACTGCTGCCAAAGGAATATTCTTGGCAGCGATTTGGCCACAATTACAACATCTTAATGTGGACAACACACATTGAGAGCAAGAGGGAGAGGGAGAGGGAAAGAGAGAGAAATGCTGATTGAGATTGGCCTCTGGCTTTCGCTTGATTAGTTACGAATGATTCGGTTGAAATTGTTGGCAACGTTTCAAAACAGTTTCGACTTCTTTTTGGCAGCATCATCATCAATCGCTGCATTGCGAAAATATTCAAAGTATAATTTCTCTATAAAAACACGACAAGGCTGTGTGTTGTAGCTGTTGTTGTTGTTGTTGCTGTTGTTGTTGTTGTTGCTCTTGGTCCATTGTATTAAATTTGTGTGCTCGCTGCATGCCCTTGGCGTATTTGCTACCGAAAGCAGCACGCGAACTTTGAAAGTATTCCCTGTTTGAATTTCCTTAACACCTCAAGGCCTGCACAGCATCCAGACAGCGACGCATGCACAAACACAGACAACCACACATGCACACACAGAGCGAGAGAGCGCGAATCGAGTTTGGTGAACTTTTCAAAAAGCGCTTTAGCGTAAAAACGGCTCCGTTGGGCACCGCAGCGAAAGTGTGCGAAAGATGGTTGCAAAGAGCTGCTGGATGGCTGTTTGCCTGGCTGCCTGGCTGGCTGGCTGGTCTGGCTGGCTGGCTGACTGGCCTGGCTGGCTGACTGCTCGGTTAGCTGTGGGCGCCGAGTAGAGGGGAGCAAAGTTTTTGGTCGGCCAAATTTAAATACGCAAACTTTACCTGACTGCGACGTGGGGCGGCTTGTAATTTTCTTTTAGTCAACTTTGAACGCGCTCGAAATGATTTGCATGCGTCCCGTGCTCGGCCCGGCCCACATGGCGTATGCGTGCTATTAGTTTGCCACAGCCAGTAGCGTCCCCTTCGACTCGGAATAAAGTGCAAGGGCTCGTTCGCACAAAAGATACACACGAATTCTAAAACAGAAAGAAACGCCACACACCTACATGGATTTATATAGGTATACACATACATGTGCATATATAAACACATATAAATACATGTATGTATATGCGTATATTTGTATAAAAGTAAGCTGCATTGGAAAACCTCAACAAGCAGCCGCTGGCGGCGCTCTGCTTGGGATGCGGGCAGATTCAACAGACCTGACCAAGCCAGGCCAGGCCAAGGCAAGCCAAGGCAGGCAGCAGACAAGGAAAAAAAACAGCATTAACTGAGAGTAACGATACGTGGCAAGCAGCTCCACTTGCAGCTGCAGTTGCCACCGAAGTGACAGTGAAAAACACTGGGGCAAATGAAAATCTCTGGCGAGGCAGCTAAGCAGCAGCATCCCATGGCCAACAAGTCGGCATAGTGCACCTATACATATTTCTACATATACATATGAGACCCGCCATTCTTACATGTGTTGAACATTGATTGCAAGCATTTCTCAGGCTGTTGGCTGTCTGCATGCAAGAGTTGTCCAAAAAATAACTGCAGAAACTAGATTCTCAGTCGAACTGCCCTAAGGTCTGCTAGGTCCCTCACTATAAGCAGCAGCAGCACTCGATCGCATAATGACTTAAAGTCTAATACGAAAATGAAAATTAGCTGCGTTAGCCCCAAGGCTTAACTCATTTTAATGCTCTAATTCTCTCTGTATTCCTTACATTGCATATATATATATTTAACTTTGTTCTGTTTAGTTTTGGTTGTCAGGACACTATTCCAAAAATATTTAATATTATCTCTGTTGATGAAATATATTCATCTTATCATATTAATATATTGTATAACCTTATGGGAAAACAAACTTTTTCTATATTTATTTATCATAATTCATTGATTTATTATTTATATTTTTTTATTTTTTGATAATTTTTTATTTATTCTGATTATTATTATTACTATTTTTTTTTCATTGTATTTATTTTTATATTTATTATTTTTGTACGTTAATTTATACAGTCTTACGGCAAATTCGCTCTAGCGTTTTATTTTTATAGTTAATAGTTGATATTAAATAATTTATAGTTAGTGCTTGTGAGATGCTTCTTCTTTCCTTGTTGATAAGACTTTTACTTACATTCATACTGACATACTTACATAAAATGTTTATTGCAATATAAAAAAACTTTTTTAAGGATCACAATGACAATATAAGAGAGAGAGATGTAAGTGGAGACTGATTTGATCTAGAAATATTAAGGGATATGAAATGAGACGATTCTAATTTATATTTTAAAATATATATATATGTATATCAACTCAAATGAATTGCTTAGCAGGAAGCGCAATGTGGGATCCTCGAGGCGTTTAACCAAATGAAAGTGAACGAGCGAGAGAGAGAGAGAGAGAGAGAGAGGGAATAGAAATAAAACCAAAGAAGAGCGAAAGAAAAAGCAGATAGAGAGAGTGATAGAGAAGATGAGATGTGTAATTAATTCCGAAAATATTATGATTCTTAATATTTAGTTGGATTTCTGGGAAATACTTTCATGCGAGACTGCTACAAAGCAGAAAAGATAATACACAATGAGAATAACAGTAATAATGAATACAATTTGACTGAGAGAGAGAGAGAGAGGGAGCAACACTTATCAAATACCTTATATACGAGCTATATTAGCAATTCAAATGAAACATCATTGTATTGCCTGTTGGCTTGTGCCAGGAAAATTCATTATTAAAATATTCCGTCGCTCGCCCATTTTCCTCAGTCGAGTCTATCGTAACATAATAAAGCACTCGGCATATTCTTGGAGCGGGAGCAGGGAGTCTAGGAAATAATAATTTGGCAAATCTATTTACTCTAATTCAATATGAAAACACAATATATTAACTGAAGGATGCTTTGCCAACTCATGGCCAGTTTATTATTGTGTCTCGCGCAATATTGGCAGCAGACGAGGGCTCAGTCGACATGCGATGCCACATTAGCTCAATAACAAAATGAAAAGGGAGACAGTGAGATAGAGAGAGAGAGAGAGAGAGAGAGAGAGAGAGTGCATTTCGCTGTCAGCGCTGGCGATGTGGCAAAATGTTTTGTAATTATTTGGCATGGATAATTACGCAGCGCATGCAAATCGCAGCAAATGATGTGGCGTATTCCCAACAATTTTAACAATTCATTTAGTTTGGCAGCGCAGCGAGCAGGAGTAGCAGCAGCAGCTGGAGCAGGAGCAGGGATGAGATGCTTAAAGCGAAAAGTATTCCGCATAATTTTGCGGTTTTCTGTTTGGTTTTTTCGGTTCTTTTTTCATTTTTTTTTGCTGAGCAGCTGCCCGCTTCATCTGCCGCCCATTCATCCAATTACAGCCCCCAAACTTGGCTCACATTTCGATTGTCCGGCGTCCGTTGCTATATGCGGTTTAAGCCTCATTTCCTTGCACTTCCGCATTTGGCATACAAGCATAGAGAAAGGGGGAGCAAGAGAGAGAGAGAGAGAGGGAGAGGGTGAGGGAGACATAGACACACGCATGCACACATGGATAGACAATGGCAAATGCTTTTTGGGGGCTTGGCTACTGAAAAATGCAAAACTTTCATTTGCACTCGGTGCTCGTTATGAAGGAGACCAAGGAAATTGCTGACGGGATGAGGCAAACAGAGGCAGAGAAAGAGAGAGCGAGAGAGAGGGAGGGAGAGGTTGTTGGTGTCGACTCTGTGCGGCCTTTAACTCGGTTATCCCCCTGTTAGCAGAGCTATACAATTTATTAGAGTTTCGTTTTGTTTAGTTCCCCTTGCACTGTTGCTCTGCTGCTCCGCCCGCTCCCAGAATTGCATAAGTAAATAGCGCACGTAGATGCAGTTTTTGTGCAAAACTTCAAGCGGCAAATTAAACAGAAGAGCAGAATAGCAGAAGAGCTGAGAACGCAACAATAACTGAGAGCAAAGCACAGCTTAAGTGCTCTATAATTGATGGCTATTAGCTGATATCAGCATATGAGCCGGGGCATAGTTCGCCACTGGGAGGAGGAGAAGGAGGAGGAGCAGGAGGAGGAGCAGGAGGAGGTACATCACCAGTCTACAGACTCTTTATATAAATCATGGTATATATAGATATACATGCTGATCGCATAAGAGTATTGAAACTGCGGCTAGTAGTGGACTGGGATGGTGGACTGTGGGGGGCGTGCGGGCGTGCAGCAGGCTGGAAAAACATTTTGTGCCGGCCACAAAACAATTGTGCTACATATATTTAATAAACAAGTTGTTTGTGTCGGTGAGAAATAAACTAATAGAAGCAACAAATACACAAATGGCAACGACATAAGCGACAGCTGCAAATGAAAATGCAAATGCAAATGGAAATGGGAATGGGAATGGAAATGGCAGCTGAAAACTGAAAACAGAAAACTGAAAGCTGGAAACTCTAAACAGGCAATCGCAAGAAAAGTTTGAGCCCTCTTTTTGCGACTTTCAAGTTTTGAAATTCGATGTATGAATGTCTCTCTCTCTCACACACACACACACATACACACACACATACACTCGCTGTGCTGACCACACCCAACTAAACAACAGAAGGAGCACGCCCAGCAAACTTCTTTGCTTTGACTACATGCGATATTTTCATGTTCGAAGCAAACGAAAAAACAAAATGGAAAAACAAAAAAGCAAAAAACTAAAAAACGAACAACAAAAATGGAAATATGTATATCGACGAGGACATTTTCATTTACAAGGACCAAATCAACTGAAGCTAACTGAGGACATGAAGTCCGACATGCTCCACAAGGCTCCACATCTTCACATCTTGGTCGGGTCCGGCATACTTTTAGGCGGAAGCGAGCACTTAATTGATTTGCCAAGTGGAACGGGGCGTGCAAAGGCGCCCGAAACAAAGGACGGCGGCACTGGCAAAAAATTGCAGGCTCTAAAAAAGGAAATAATACTTGACAAAAAAGAGAAGAGGCAGAGAGAGGCACAGCGCCCACACATACAAGCACAAAAAAATTGTGCAAATTTTTACAAGAATCAAAACGATAATGCCGAGCGAATTCAATTTTTGTCTTTTTTCTGCTGCGCCCGATGCAAAGTGACCAGAGCAGCAATCGATAAGGAAATATGCGGCCGATGCCGTTGGGGGAGGGAGCAGCAGGAGCAGGAGCAAAAGGGAAATCCACTGGACGCGCAGCGTCGCAGCTGTGCATCCTGCTGCTATGGCATAATTTTTTGGCGCGGCATACGAAATGCAAAAACGATGTCAACGAGTGGAAGGCAGGACGAGGCGACGGACGCTGCGCTCCGATAGCGCATCAATGGAAAGCAATCTGCAAATGTTTTGTTGGCAAAGCATTATTAAACTGGCATTTTCATTTGCAGACTAACAGCACACAGAGAGTGAGTGCGAGAGAGAGAGAGAGAGATGCACACACACACACACACACACACACACACACAGTCAGAGCTAGCATATTTGGCTGCTGGCAAAACACAACGAAGCAGCTGCAACAACTAGTATGGATCTAAGGCAACGCTCGACTGCTTCAATGTGAGGCAAATCCTGCTTTTCACATTTGTATTTAGAGCAGCAACAAGAGAGTGCGAGAGGGGAGGCGGAGGGGCGGGGGCAGAGGGAGACAGCTCCAATGCCATGCCGTATAGAAGCAGAGCGCGCTTTGCACGCTGCGGCCAACAGCCGTTTAGTCGGTTAGGGTTTTCGACTGGACTGGTGTGGAAGTGGGCGGGGCGGGGCGGGGCGGTGCTTTCCACCTGCCAGCTCACAGGCTCACACAGGTAAAGCCCTTGCAACAATTTTGTTTCGTTTCGTTTGGCTTGGCACAGCAGCAGCAGCAGCAGCAGAAAAAAAGTCGAGTCACACAATTTAAGCCACTGCAGACGACAACAACAGGCAACAGGCAAGAGACAACAACAACAACAACAAGAACAACAACAACGATAACAGACAACAAGAACAACAACGACGACAACAAAGGCGAATCCACATCATTATGATTATGCAGCTTTTCATCATTTTGCTTCAGCATTTGCCACACACACACACACACACACACACTCTCTCTCACACACACACACTTATATATGGTATATATTTATATATTTGCATGTATTGGTTCGCATACGTGTATCTAAACCTACATTCGAATGACAATGTAAACGTTAAGGAAATTCTACTTTGTTGCTGGCACGTTTTCCACTCGAGCGCATTATTATTATTATTATTACCATTATTATTATTATTATTATGATCGTCATTATTATTTTTATTATTATTTGTATTTTTATTATTTCGCTAGGCTGAGTGTCTTTTGTTTGTTGCTGCACATAGAATTGCTTTCCTTTGCATATGCCCCGTTCTCAGCCACGCGAGCTCAAGAGGTAGCTCTGCTTATGGAGAATAGCTAGAATGACTGAGTTGAGCCATGTATATGAATACATCATTATCATACTATTTATATTATCATATATAAATAAATATATATAATTATTATATTAAATGACAAAGATTCGACAGTACAGACTTCCCATGCAGAGAATAATTAATCTAACTATATTGATTGAGCTAACTGGAACTCAGATATATTTAAAGTTAAAAGCATATGTTATTCGAACTACATTTAAATTTTATTTTATTTTTATTTTATTTTTATTTTTATTTTATTTTTATTTTATTTTTATTTTACTTTTATTTTATTTTCATTTTATTTTTATTTTATTACAGCTTGTTTTTATTCCTTATATTTATTTAATTTTTTATTTTTATTTCGTTTTAATTTTATTGTTGTATATTTTTGTATATTTACTTAATTTTTCATTTTATTCATATTATGTATTTTATTTTAATAAATAGATACGTATGTTACTTACTCAAAATTATAATTTTATATATATTTTATTTTATATTTATATATTATTATTTATTTAAACATAATTAACTATTTATTTTTTCATTTGATTTTTTATTTCTTATTTTATTTTTATTTATAATTACTTACACATAATTATTATATATATGTATATGTATACCATACTCATAACTTTTTATTCCTTAAAATAAAAATAAAAATTATATTTTGTAATTTTTTTAATACTTATTTATATTTTATATTCATTATTTATATTATATATAATATATATTTATTTCTTTATTCATTTTCTTTCTAATTTTTATTTTATATTGAATTGAATAACTAATAATTTGCGGTTCACTCAGTCTCATCAGATTCTCTCTTTATTCTCGATGATAATTATAGATATGTATGCTTAATTATAATTTTATTTATTGGTCTTTAAATTCATTTATTTTGATTTATATATAATATAATTTTCTTACTAATTCGTATTATATATTATTTTTTTATATTGAATGGAATAACTGAGAATGAGTCGTACACTCAGTCCTATCTCATCTAGTCTGTTCTATGTTTTCCTTGGTTGACAACAATAGTCTAGGATATGTTCTAGTTGGATACTGCTGCTGTTGCTGCACGCGTTTTGCTGCTCTTTGTTTTCCTGCTGCTGCTGCTGCATGTTGGCATTTTATCTGGCTGGCAGCATCCTTTCGTGCATCTTCAACTCTTCGACTTGTGCGCTGTGCCACCCACCGTCCATTTACTTACTGCTTACCATATATATACACACACACACACACATATGTAAATATGGCTGTGTTTGTATGCTTTGATGAACGCTATTGATAATCGTGCCTGCATATCGCCCTTGTTGCTGCTGCACTCGCTGTCTTTTTTCAGCGCTTTTATTGTTAGTTCCAGGGCTGCTGGCGCACTGCGACATGTAAATTGTGAGCCAGGGATGATAGCATAATGCCAGTTGCAGTTACAGCAGCAGCAGCAGCAGCAGCCGCAGGAGTCGGGGCAGCAGTCGAGGCAATGGTGCAGCTAAACACATTATCAAAAGCAGCTTAGACGGGGCCAACTAATGGTTAATGAAGAAAACATTGGCCAGCCTTGGGCGCCAGCTGAATTGAATGCACATTGGCGCAGCGAGTGCTTCAGCACCCACTTTAAGACATCCTTTAAGCACATTTCGATTAAGCCACATAGACTGGCTTCCATTGGCCAACGAGTTGCATTCTTCTTGGTTCTGCTGCCGCCGGGCAACATCATTTTCTATTTTGTATTCCCAGGCGCTTGACTCTGTCACTCCCTCTCTCTCTCTCTCTTGCTTTCGCTCTGTGTGTGGGCAAACAAAGGGCTTGGGGTGTTGGCATAATTCGCTCGATCAAACTGCTAACGGGAGCGGAAATATGCGGCTCGCATTGATGCTGCAGCTGCTCCTGCTCCCGCTCCGGCTCCTGCTCCAGCTGGACTACGACTGAGAGTTTCGCTTGAATGGCGAGCAAGACTCTCAGCGAGTCCCATGGGGCGATGCCTTACAGACAGCTAGACAGTCAGTTAGCCAGTGAGTGAGTCCAGCAGGAGATTTAAATTATATATGTAAATACATGTGTGTGTGTGTGTGTGTACAATACATATACATGCATATATTATGTATGTGTACGCATCTCGGTTCGATGAGAGGACACTTAGCGCTCGTCTGGACGCAAGTAATGCAAATGCTGCATTCTCATTTTAATTGGCTCGTCGAGCAGCTGGCCGTTGACAGGCCCCGTTCCGGTCCCTGGCCCCACGATTACGGGCATGTCACTCCCTCTGACATGACACCATTTCAATTAAACCCAAGCAATCAGCATCGAACCGGAGTGCTTCAAAAAATATGCAATCACCACCCATGCCACGCCCATGCGCTAATATGCCGAAGGGTCAACATCAAAGGGAAATCTTAATGGGGGTCACACGGGTCAGACGAGTAGGCGGGCCAGGCGGGTAGGCGGGTAGGCGGGACAGGCAGAAAAATAATAGCTCGCACAGAGATGGCACTGAGAACTTGGCTAAGAACTTGACTCAATTTCAATTTTCGATTTGAATATGCGGAATGGCAGTGACTGGGCAGCGAGTGGCTTGGCAGTGCTTTAGACTCGAGCAGGACGAGGACGTTGCGGCCACATTGTTGCCAGCTCGTCGGGCTGCCAGCTTGCCCGGGCTGCGGCATCCTCTAAATATTCATTTAAAACGCGTAGTTGGCCGACGGCTGCGTTAAGAGCGTGGAGGTAAAATCGTATTACGTTCAACTCGAATTGATATTTTCAGCAAACGAATTTTTGAATGTTGTCCTTGTTGTTGGCCCCATCATCAGCGGGCTCATTGACAACAACAACAACAACAGCAGCAGGAGTAACAAGAGCAACAACATCCACATTTGCGTCTGTCTCATTCAATACCCTGCGGCGGCTGACGCACCTGGAACGTTTCTCGAATGAATTTCGTGGAGCTGCGGAGCTGCAGGAAGGAGGCGCGCGGGAGACGGCGGAAGGAACGCGCGCTACACGTCGCTTGGCAGCAGCTGTGTCACATTTTTTCACTGAGGAGCTCGCATATAGACGCGGCAGGACTTAAAGAGCCGCTCGAACCCTTTAAAGCTGGATGGAGCCTACTTTTCATTTTCAATCGTGTCAGTCGTTCCACTAGACATTTCCCTCTGTCCACCGCCCACCTCCCTCACACTTACTCTCTTTATATATTGTATGTATGTATGTGTGTATACATGTCTGTCGTTTTGGGTAAATATTGGCTGCGTTCGCAAATATTTGAGCTACGTTCGCCCTCGTGCAACTACTTGGAGCCTCTCCACTTGCCAGCCCCCACAGCATACAGCACTTACTGGGCACTCCTTTTGATGTGCGAGGCATTTGCTCTTGCCAGACGCGCTGCTCGCTACAGTCATGACTAAACGTAGCTGACGCTTTATTATTTTATAAATATTTTACAACAATATTGTAAGTGAATTCCTGATTGATTCGCTGCCTTGCAGATCAGCTGAAAGCCAATTGAATACCAAGTTAAGATTCTATCACAGGGCTCTTGCTGCGATGTGGGCGCCTTTGACTGGACGTGCATACGTATGTATGTGTGTATGTATGTATGTATATGTATGCCTAGGGAATGTGACCCACATCGAAGACTTGTTTGCTTGAGTGCATGAAAAGCCTACAGAAAACGCACACAGCAAACGCGGAAGAGGGAGATATTGCGAATGTCTGCGACGAAAAGGGGATCAACAACATATTTACATACTTGTGTATGTGCAATCGAACACGGTGAAAAGCCTTTTTGGGTTATGCAGAAAGCAACTCCTTTAATTTAATGTTAACTAAAAGCGCGTTTAAGACTTCACATCCTCGATAGACCACCACTGTTAACGCAACAGTCCGCTTTGCAACTAGGCTTTTCATAACATACTCGCCTTTTCAAAATCAACAGATCACTGTTAACTTAACAGACAGTTTTTAATAACCAAATTCGACTCCTTAAAGTCAACAGACCACTGTTACATTAACAGTGGCATAACCTCCTATTGCTTGCTCGTGATCGATACTCTATCGATACTTGAATATCGTACAAAATCCATTGAGCTATCGCAGGAATGAGTATCCATAGCTACAACAGACGGTGCCATCGCTAATTTGAATAGCTCTAATTGAAATGGCTGCTCAGCCATTTAACATGTTGTATGTGTCTGTGTGTGGGCGTGTGGGCAAGCCAATATGCCCGCACTTTGCATGGCCATTGCATGTGGTGTTAGGTGGCTTTTGAGCAACGTGTGGCACCGAGTGTGAAACTTGCCGGCCACGCACACATGCAGCCATTCATATAGAGAGCAAGTGCGGGGCCGGCTTGCGGTTAGTCGCTTGGGTCTGGCCAACATGTGTTGCACTTTGCGAAAACGTGTAAGTGTCGAATTCGATTGCAGGCAAAGGCGCAGGCAAAGGCGAAGGCGAAGGCGAATGCTGGCGTTTTTGCTTGGCTGTCAAAAGTTTCCTTTGAATTTTAAGATGTTTAGTGCTGAGCAAATAAAAGTTTCGCAAGTGGCACAGCTGCACAGCCAGCACCTGCGGCTGCCACATGATTTACACACGCACACACACACACGTACACACATTTGGCGACACTTGTTACGTAGCAACAGCAGCAGCAAAGACAACAACAACAACAGCTGCAACACAGGTTAGCTACGTGTTAAACGCATTTGTTGCACTTGAAAGTTTTGTGCTCCACCCATCACCCCCCCTCCTCCCACTGGAAGAGGGAGAGTGGCATGGGCGGCGACAAAGCGGATTGGTTGCTAACCAAGTGCATGCGGGACCTGAACTTTGGCACTCTGATGCGGTGATTGCAGCTTTTATTGAGTGGAAAGCAGCGCAGACAGACAGAGTCCTCCAGCTCTGCAGGTCTCCAGGCGGGCCAGGCTAAGTGTCAGTTAGGAGCGACAACTTAAGATCCAACTTGAGCGGAGATAAACAGAAATGTGCTGCCGGCTTTTAGGCGCACGGCACACACAACACGCACTGCGTGCGGCGAGAAAAACATATGAACATAATAAAGTTACGCACAATAACACGAAAATTATCATAAACATGGCTTGGGGACAGCAGCAGCAGCAGCAGAAGCAGCGGCAGCCCCAACAGCAGCAATAATAATAACAACTCAAGTGTTGCACGCACACAACAGTAACAGCAACAACAACAACAACAATAAAATAACAAAAATACACAATGTCGCCGACGTCTTTTGCGCCTTTGTCATTCAGCTCGACCGCAGAGACATGAAAAGCACGTAGCCAGAGATTCAGCTTCGCATATCTCAAGACTGAGCCGAATTCATATATGGTTTATAGTAAGCAGACATATGAGTATACACGCATACATATGTACATATATAGGGCTGATATTCATGTTGTGTAATTAGCAGTTGTATTGAAAATATATCGAATTCTATATATGTATGTATATATATTATTATATTATTATATATTAAATAACATATATGTATATGTATATTACATGCTCACCATACAGCAAAGCATCATTCAGCTCTCTCTCTCTCTTTCTCTCTCTTCAATCAATTATTTGGAGATTCACTCGTTAATTATGACATCCGGCTGGAGCTGGAGCCACGTTGTCATCGCTTACCAAAATGCGCTGCTTACGGTTGCCTTTCGCATGTGAAACATGCCAAACAGAACAACGAAAAAGAAAAAGAAAAGAAAAGACAAGACAAGAAAATGAAAGAAAAGCCATTCACATGCCTTCTCAAGCGGCAGTTGCATGCCCCACATGCACATCTATTTATGCCTTTATGCCCATCTCTCTCTCTCTCGCTCGCTCAGTGCGGGTATATCAATTTGAGTATATAAACTTGAACGTCTTTTATGCGTGACCGCAAACAAACTGCGAAAGCTGCGCAGCATCCAAGCCAGCAAACAAACATGCAACAGCAGAACGGCACAGAATCAATATTTGCTGCCATTAATACGCCCTGGCAGACAAACTGCGTTGCGGTTAACTGTTCACTGTTCACTCTTCACTGTTCACTACTTACCGTTCGCTTCTCGCTCTTGACTGCTCTGGGCCCCTGTTCAGCGTGCAGCTTTCAGTTTTCAGTTTTTGGCTTGACAGTGCTCAGTCCACTTGCCGCTGTCACTGCTGACGCGATTTAACCGAGCCAGACTGCTGCCGCTGCCGCTGCCGCTGCCGCTGCCCTGACCACTGCTGAGCTGCGGCTGGTAAATTGTAAATGGTACATGCCACGCCCATCGCCTACGCGGAGTGACGCACTTAAATCAGCATACATTGCTGCAAATTTAAGTTGCCTGCTGCTCGACTGCAGCCGATGCACGGCAATTATAAAAAAAAAGCACGCACGCACACGTAGCCAGAGAAGAAAATGTCAGGAAGCAGCAACAGTTGCATGCACGACGGGCGAATACCCTGCTGCAAAATGCCAGACATTTGCCATAGCAAATTCTCTCCTCAGATTAAGCTTGCTCTCCAACCCATCATAGCCGCTCTGTATACTACTATAGCGTATATACATACATGCTATGTACATACATACAAATATGTATATGTATATTATTTATATACGAAATGCAACGAGATGTAAAAATGCAGACGCTGTCGGCAATTTTTCTCACTTTGCTGACTTGTATATATCGCCGGCGCACGAGGCGTATGCGCGACGTATCCTTGCCACATTTTGCGCCCATCGATTGGGCGCAGGCCGTCGCTCGTTGTTTTTTAATCGCCTCTATTGTTAACAATTTAAGAATTATGGATTATTAAACAGAGCTCTCGGATGACGGCAAAGTCACAGCTGACTCCCTTTCGACTCGAATCGATTGCAAAACGAATATCGAACGATAGAGCATATGGTATTAGCAGCTCTAACTCCTACTAACTCCCGACTACTTAAAGCTTAAAGCGAGTTGCGCCATCGAATAGAGAGCACCTCGTCAATAAGGGGACGAAAGCTGTAAATTCTTGATGAATAAATTAAAGCAGAGAATTTCAATATTCGCCCAGATTGAATTTTCTTTTAACAACTACATTTACAGCATTCACTCAAAGTGAATTCTAATTGAAAGCTGAAGTAATGGAGTAGACCAAATCGTATGACGGCTGTATACAGCGCGCTGCTAATGTATATATCTAGTAGATATATACATATATTTATGTCTGTATGCAATGCTCAAACTGTTAAGGTCTTTAATAATCCAAGTCATAGCTTAGTGGCGATTCGTGAGTGTTTATGTTGTTGTTGCTCTAGCGCCGCTGGGTGGAAAAGTGATTAAACAATTTCATTAATTTGACGTCAATGCCACGCCCGCCAATGGCGGCGCCGCCCACTGCGGGCAGCTCTTCAAAAGCCAGCGGCTACTTGAGGAGCTGTAAGCCCACCTCTGAGTCAAATATTATTAAAATTTACGAGAGACTTTGCAAATGCCTTTCTTACAAAGTCTTTTCTCATTTTTGTTGTTGCTGCTTCCCTTTTCCTTGCGCTCGCTTGTTTTCTATCATGCCACACGGAAAAGCCAATAGCTGCACTGGAGTGGATAGGTTGATAGATAAAGAAGGACGGCAGTGCTAGGAGTAGGGCCGGCCAAAACGGAGCGGGAGGGGCTGGGGCTGGGGCTGGGGCGAGTGGCTCTCGAGACGCACCGTTTGCATTAATGGCTCAAACTCGACAAAATAAAAGCCATTTTTGTGAGAAGAGGCGACGCCAGCTGCGATTCAAGTGCACTTTGAACCTAAAAGCATAAGCCTCGCAGCCTCTATCACCTGCCCCCGGCCCCTGCTCCTCGCCGCGGGCTCTTTCCACGTCTGCTTTCCAATGCAAGTGCCTGGGCAGGAACAAAGGGAAATTGTTAAATGAAGTGCTTGCTGGGCGGAACAAATGGAGATGGTGTCGTACCCTGGCCAGGCCAAAGTTGAAGTGCAAGGCCTTGCCGCAAAGGTAGCTAGTGAAAGTTTTTAATTTACTGTCACACACACACAAAGAGAGAGTGAGAGAGAGAGAGAGAGAGAGAGAGTGAGAGAGTGAGACAGACTAATCGTCGCTGCAGCAGCGTCAAGTTTTGTGATTGCCTACTTTTTGGCACGCCGCCGCTTGTAATCAACGCGTGGCTCGGTCTTGGCTTGGATTTAGGCCACAGAAGCTGTCTGCCCTATGCCACGCCCTAACACACTCACACACACACACATCTGCTTGCCTTGTGCGACGTTTTCGATTTCGCTTTCGCCTGTGCACGGCGCATTCGTGTGGAAAATTAAATTCACTGACTGTCGGACTGCAATGGCCGTCCAAGATATCAAATACGAATGCCCTGCCTGGGGGCATTTAGGCCTGGCCAGAAGCACGTGCTCCGATCAGGCTGTGGCAATCTATTGCCATGATCTATACCTTCTATCACATTACCTAGTAACGGTATTAAAGCGTCGACACATTTACTTTTCACGCTCTCGCCTATTAACATGGTAAACCAGTTACAGTTACAGTTGCTGTTGCAGTTGCAGTTGAAGCTGTGCGCTTTCATTCAGTTTTTAGCAAGTGCTGCCTGCCACTTAATTTCCGCCAAAGTTGGTAATTTGCCGTTGGCGGAAAGGGCCGGGCCACGCACAGTGGGCACAACTGGCTTTTTGGCTCAGCAAAAGATGAAATTATGATAATTGAAATGAGTGTAAACATTGTAGTTCACTAAGCGAGCAACCTGATTACGTGGCCCAAGCTCATCGTCTGAGGACTCAAGGCGTCGTCGATCCACTGTGCACCGTGGTGCTTAGGCCAACATAAAAGAAAAAAAAATGTTGTCGCCAGCACAGAGACTCTCTCTCTCTCTCTCTTTCCATAGACAAGCGTGAAGCTGACGTCGGCCAAATTGAATTGTAATCTGGGTGCACAGACAGACAGACAGAGAGGGAGGCAGAGAGGGAGGGGCAGACGTGTGCTGAGCGGAAACGGAAGTTTGTAAGAATGCAGCATCGCGTAGGCATGCCACAAAAGCGACTCGCACGGCATCAGAACCAATTATTGACGATTTATTCTAGGGCAAACCGAGCCCGCCTCAACTGACTGAGCGGAGCCGATCAGCGATGCGCACAAAATCACTTCCGAAGAGATTTCAATTTTGTGATTACCTAATTGACACTCAAAGTAATGGAAGCAGCCTCCCCTCCTCCCATCCATGCCGCCCCTCACTGTGAGCCAGCAGATTAAATTGTCTTAAAGTTGCCTAAGAAGACTTTTGAGCCGCACAAAGTTACCTAAAAAGGGCATCAAATGTATGGGTGTACAGGTGAGGACTTCAGGTGGGATATCTAGCATTCGTTTCTCGAGAATTTGAGAATTTGGCATACATAATTTAATTTGTGCCAAGCCAGAGCAGATGGAAAATGGGAATCGAATCGGGCTACAGCTGAATATAACTTAAGGCTTCAATAGAGAGTGAAATATTCATGCAATATATATTGCATATTAAATATATGTATATGTGTATTATTTAATATATTTAAAAGCGCAGCGGAAATGGTTTGCAAAGAGATTATGGCAAACGTTTTTGTTAGTTTCATGTGTTTGTTGCTATTTTTATGAATTTTGAAAGAGACAAAGAGCAAAGCGAGACAAAGCAACAAAAAAATGCCCATAAAACGCTGTCAGCCCATAAAGCTCTGGCAGAGCCACATCAACATCAACAACAACAATTTCCCTCCATAAAACAATGTTTATGACAAGCGCTGTACTAGATATACGTACATACGTATATGTATGTAAAATTAAATTTAATGCTCTAAAACGTGCATTAAATATGAAGCGATTGACGGTTCACAAGATGTCACTCAAAGGTCGAGCGGCAAGGTCTTCGCCAGGGGCGGGCCAGAGGGGCGTCTAAAGTTTCTGGCTGCGCTGCGGCATTTCGGCTGAGGCGAAGGTGTTATCGACCCTGTTAAATTGACTGCAAAATGTAAAGGCAACAATTTGTAATAACAATGATGGCAGCAGCAGAGCATGAATGGGCGGCGCGTGCACGGCTGCCAGATACCCTGTAATCGGGGCGCAGTCGAGGCGCTGATGCTTGGCCTTAGCCAGTCTCTGATGCAGCTCCCATTCAATGCAGCAATTCACCTGGCTGCTGAGTGCAGTCGGCCACTTTCGCTAATTGTACAGGGTATAGCCGGGCTGAATAATAAAAACAATAATGTGTCGCAAATTGTTCGCGAATGAATAAAACAAAACGGATGTGGGCCCATAAAAACTGCGTTTAAAACTCGCCAAAACTCTCGCATCCCACGCACAGCTCACAAATATAGAAGCACGCACACAGACACACACACGCACACAGAGACACACTCGAACACAGTCAGACACATACTTACATATAGAGCAGCCGCTGGAAATATGCAGACTGGTTTCTGGCTGCCGGTTGCTGGGCTGGCTGTCAGCCTGCCCAGGATGTATAACATTTTATGGTACAACGGAAAACTCAGCGGCTTCCTTCCGGCACAGTTTCAACTTGTTGTTGGTCAGCAGTGTCCCAGCGGCCTAACGAGGGCCGCTCATTAAGATATCGTGCACGGCAAATACAATAATCAGCATTTGATAGCCAGTCCAAATCGGGCAAGACTCTTAACTTGGCACTTGGCACTCTCAATGCATGGCACTTCCATGGAACTACTTTTGGGTATTTCAATGATAGCTCAACATATTTTTCTTCAAAATATAAGCAGTAGATAGTAGCGTAGCTGTTCTTATAAAATGCATATTCAGGGTTGCTTATATCCGACGGAACCATGTTTTTTCTTTTCCTTAAGTCAAAGAGAAATACAATTTAACATCATTTGATTTGGTTCCAGTAGTTTTGTTGTCTCCAGTCTCAAGATATAGGGCTGCCAGATGGATCCGACGAATATGAACAGCCCTGTCTATGTATTGTCAATCAACAGCCATATCATAAATACATACATATATGCCTTATGTAGAGTAAGCCCCATTCGAATTGCCAAAAGTCTAGCTCTACGAATCCAATATACTTTACTCAGCACAGCGAACGAGTATGTCCGATGAAAATCTCTTCCTAACTATCGTAGCGAGTGCAAAAAATTAATTATACAGTGAATCTTATTAAGTTGATCCATCCCAAGAGTACATACATCATGTTATATAGCATACGAGTATTCCCCAAATCTCTAGCTCTGACGAGCCAATATGCTCTCCTCAGCACAGAGAAGGGGTATACCGAGCATAAGACATCCGATGAAAATCTATACCTAATTATCGTAGCGAATACATAAAATCAATTATTTAGCCGAATATTATGCTGGGCCGACGGAGATTTGTGTGACCCTCGGGCGGGACTGGGGGCTAGGCTTGGGGCCACTTGAGGCTGTTTGTTGTTGGCGCGTGTCTCATAAGCAGCAATTGATATGGGCGGATAGTTGAGGACAACTGTTGATTGATGTCGTGACAATAATAGCCTCTGACAGGTTTTGGGACAGGCATCTTGACAGATGTGGCCGGGGCCAAGCGGCAAGGCGGAGAGGGGGAAAACCGGAAACGCGGAAAAGGTGAACTGGGATTGCCCTGAAAGCTATTTATATTTCACGTCTGACAGTCCGGGCGAGCGAATGACGGCGGACGAATGCTAATTATACGCGATACAAACAGCGGATTGCAATTAAAGCAATTGCAATTAGTATTGAAGAGAGCTGAGACGGCAGGACGAATGCGGCTGCCCAGATTAGATTGTTTGTTGTTGCCAATCGACAGTCGACAGTCGACAGTCGACAGTTGGCATCTGGCAGCTGGCAGTTGGCAGTTGGAATTTTTGGCTCGTTTCGAATTGCGTTTTGGGCCAAATCGCTTGTGAGCCGCATTGATGAAATTGTCTATTTATTCACACGTCGTTTATTTTCACGTCGGAATGACTGTGGCGGCGGCAAAGGGCACTGGAAGCGAAATGGTTGCCGCTGCACTCGATGGCGATAACGAAACGAACTGATGTAGCATTGCTGATGCGAATGATGATGCGCATGATGATGATGATGATGATGATGTTGCTGTTCTTGTTGCTGCTGCTGCTGTTGACAGTAGCTTACTGATAGGCCAAAACAATGACAGCCGTAGAGCACTGGGCAATAACAATAACAGAGCGTTTACCATTCAAACGGAATGAGACAATCTAGTAGCCAATTTAGCTGTAATGGCAACAAAATGTCACTTGAGTCTCGCTGCTGCAACATTTCAAACAGCAATAAGAGCGCCATGCCACAGGCAAGGCAGGAGAGAGGGACAGGGCGAGAGAGTGAGAGGACGGAGTGGTGTGCACAAGAGCGAGAGGTAACAATGAGCTTGACTGGGCAATGCAAACATTTTTTCCAGCTCGTTGCTATTTCATTTTCAGTCATCTCTCTCTCGCTCTCTCTCTCTCTCTTTCTCTCTCTCTCTCTCTCTCTCTGTCTGCGTGTGTCCAAGTTTTGTTTTGTTTTTTGTGACATGCCTAAACACTGAAGGCAACAACAACATCAAAATACGAAGCACGTTTGATGTGCGTGTTGACGTAAAGTTTTCGCCTTTTATCATCGCAGTGCCAGGGCTCGACAAAAAGCTTCGCTGCCTGGCGGGCGGCCTGTCAACAAATTTCGCCAATGCCCTCACGATGTTGGTCATTAGCAGAGAGCGGAGGAGCGCCGCAGCCGCAGCCTGAGTTGGGCATGGCAAGCCGAAAATTGAGTTTTGATTTTACTTTTATTTCCTATTTCGTATTTTTCATTGAAAAAGCCCAAAATTGCGAAAACAAACTTATGCAAGCAAAAATCTGTTGTGGAGGCCACACGCGGCGTAGCTGACATTAAATTAATCAACAAGTTAGACGGCTAAGCATGAGAGTGCCCAGCCGAAAGATACCCTAGCTCTATAAACTTGAAGTAGCCAGAGGTAAACCTCGTTGATTAAATCCTGCAAGGCCAAGCAGCATGCAAAGTTTTCTGAAATGATGACACAAATAATCATATGATACCAATAATCGATTATTTTCCTAGCGAAATGAGTTACTTTTAATCGAAACCCTAATAATTGCCTCGCATTTCAATGCCAGAAGAGCGATACTTTTCTAAAACGGGTTTTGCCTTAACGGAAAAGAGGAACAGCTTGACTGAATTCTAGACTTGATAAATAAATATTTGAATGAAATTTTTAAGCATTTAATAAATTCGTATACAATAAAATATCTGAAAAAACCTGTCTTTGATTAATAATTTATCGATTGATTGTAATTAATAATTAATAATAATAATTGATTCATAAATTTTGTTTGCCATCACTAGTCTTATAGTCCCCATTGAGAATCTCCTTGGGTTCTATGAATTCAGGGAAGCCTACATCCCCTGTGGTCCCCATTGAGTAGCAAAACAATATGGCTAAACTGCTAAGCTAAAAAGCTTGTTGGCACTGCGTCGCCTACGGACAAATTGAAGGCCCAACCTGAAACTAATTTCAACAACTTCAACTCTGGCAAAAAAAAAAAAAAAAAGTAAAGAGAAAAAAGTAATTTGTTATGGTAGTTGGCTCTGCTTTGGCCTCTGCTGTTGCCTTTGCTGCGGCGGCGGTCACGGTGCGTATGAATAATGACAATGGCAGGCTCGAATGGTGCTCAACTATTGCGGACAGGTATTTCCAACTAGCTCTCCGTAGCGTCGAGTTCTGCAATCCATTTTGGCAGTAGACGCGCTTCAAGGCCCACTGGCCCAGGTGCAATAATTGCCGCTATGAGTGACTCCTTTGTGTGGCTCTTCTTTGCCAGCTTGCATAGGCACTCTATACACTGCCTGCTGTTGGGGTATACCTCACAGTGGGACAACAAATCATTCGTCATTATATAAGGCGACTTGAATTTATAACTATTATACGTACGTACATCATGGGCAATTAGCACTGTAAAGAGCAGCAGCTAGAGGGAGAGGGAGAGAGAGAGAGGAAGGAAGTGTTCCAGCTGAAGCTGGAAGTGTATGTGAGAGAAAGAGAGAGAGAGAGGGAGAGGTGGACAGTGTCGCGCTCTATGCTCAATCTCTGCCTTTGTCTCTCTCTCTCTCTCTCTGTCACTCTCTCTCTCTCTGTTTCTCTCCCTTTCTCTATGTTCACTTTCCGGGTATATCTTAAAGCTATTAAATAAATTCAGTACAAAGTCAGGGAAACTAGCTTGCATTATATTCCAGGATATTCCGAATAGAACCATCTTAAAGTTGAAGATCTAGAGGAACTGTAAGATAAATCATATATCTGGATCATCTTACTTTGAGAGTATTCCTGGGTCGGCTTCTGCTGAAAGGGAGTAAATTGGCAAAGATGGCAGCACTCATATGAGCATATTTCGATTTCTGCCTTTTGCTCTGTTTTTCCTTTGGTTTTTCCCTCCTTTTTTTGGGCAGCTTTTGCCTTTGCCTCGCTTTGGCTGTGCGTTGCTGTGACGAGTGAATGTGTTGATGATGACGTTGAGACAGCCAGACATTGTCACGCTCAACTGTGAGGCTGTGCACACACACACACGCACACAGAGAGAGAGGCAATTGTGCCAAAGGCAATGGCAAAGGCCATAAGTGCCGCATGATGTGTCACGCCCCCCGCCCGCTCGCCAGCCTTTTTAATTGGGAGTAGGGGCAGCACCTTTAAAGAGATTTTTTTGTTTATTTGTGTTTTTTGTTCTTGGCATATGAAAAGCAGAGAATTAATCATGATATCTAAGCACTGATTGGGCTGCCTCCAAGCTGAGCTGTTGGCTTGTTAGCCCAAAGAGGATGACAGCCAATTTAATTGGCAGCTGGCAGAAGCCGTGCCACCTGCCCGGACAAAAGAATGTGGCATTTGTGATTTCATAACAAAGGCAAAGGAATGCCATATCACAATAAAGCACAGCCAGCACAATGCAGAAGCAAGCAGGCAAGGCCAAGGGGAACGGCTTCCTGTGGCTTAGACTGCGCTCCCGAGTGAGCTGAATAAAAAGCGGACTCGTGAGTGTGTGAGTGTGTGCGTGTGTGCGTGTGTGTGCTGCTGTTGCCAATGCCAATGACAATGACAATGGCTGAGCTCGCGCTGCAACTGCGACATGCTAAAACATTGGTCAACTGCCACGTACTCAGCAGTCAATGGGCAGCTGGCCGCACTCCCGACAATAACAGCTAAAAAACCAGTGCAAGGTGCAACCAAAAGTGGCCTTTATAGCTGCCAGTTGAGAGCAGTAAATTCAATAGCAACAACAGCAGCAACAGCAACAGCAGCAGCAGCAGCAGTAGCAGCAACTGTAGCTGCAACAGCAGCCAAAAATGGCGAAACGAGAAATGAAACAATGAAATTTATTGAGCAGCGCAGCTCGTTTTGTCGCATTTCATGCTGCTGGGTCATGTTGCTGCTGCACTCTATTTGAAATGTCTTTTTTTTTTTTTTTTTTTTTTTTGTTTTCTGACTTTGCTCCAGGCAACAACAACAGCAGCAGCAGCAGCAGCAGCAGCAGCAGCAGCAACGATTGACATTATTGACAAGCGGCTAACGGCAACGCCAACTTTTGTGCTCATCAACGTTAGGCAGCATCGACCCTAAACGCAACTCTCGTTACCCCTGCCCCTTCCCCCCCCCTCCCCACTCCATGCGCTTCACGACTCCTGCTACCACGCTTCCACTGACAGTAAATTTCAAATTGAATTTATAGCTATGGGGCTGGCTGCGTGGCCCAGATGAATCGCTCAACAGCCGAGCGACCCCCTAACGCCTGCCGGCTTTATGTATTTATGTTTATTTCCATTTTATGATATGCACTGGCGCCTTTTTTATGAACCGCACGTGGTTCATTGAACCAACAGCCGCACCGCAGCCACAGTCACTGCCACTGCCACCAGCACCACCAGAGCCACAGCCACTGCCACTGGCAGCTGGCATTGCCCGCTCTCTGTAGTTGCGGCTCGGCGGCTTTGATTAGCGCTCAACTTGATTACCGGGCTTTAGTTTTTAGTGTCGGTTTGGGCCTAATATTATATTACTTGTGTTGCCCGACGCCATCTCTCTGTCTCTCTCTCTCTCTCTCGTTGTTCCTAAAAATCTGCAAAATATTGAAATTTTTCATTTGTTCTTTTTATTTCAGTTTATCATAAAAAAGATTTGAATGAATGAATCAACTCACATACGTGAATGTTATGAATGAATGAATCAACTCATATGCGTGAATATCTTGAAAACTTGTATAATAACTGAGCTTCGATTTTACTTTATCCCTATTTATTATTATCAATGGCTTCTTCAGGTCAATTTAATCGATGAAGTTGTTAGTTTCAATTGTATGAAAAAAAAACTATATATAATTTTATGAATATAAAAAATAAAATGAAATAAAATCAAACGAAAATATAGTATAAATAAACTTAACAAAAATAAATATATATAAAATATAAGCAATTTAAAATGGATATTACGTATACGCAACGTGCAACTGTGCAGTCATCTGAGTGTAGGGTATGAGAGTAGTCGTTGCTTTACCCAGTTGATTCAGTGCTTGCTGCTTTGCATATTTGAAATAAAGCTTTTGCTGCCCAACTAACGCTCCGCCTTCGTTTTATTCTCTTTGCAGGTAAATATTAACTGAACGAGTGGACGGACGCCAGTGAATGAGCCACGGCCGAATCGCGGCTATTTGAGCGCGGGGCCAGGACTTTGACTCCGACTGTGGCTAAACCTGCGCCTAAATAAGCCATTTGTCAGGCTCACTCGCGCCGCTATCTGCGCCCAGTTGGCCCCATAGACACCAGCCCACCTCCTCGCCGGCCGGCTGGCCTGGCCCTGTGTTAATTACACAGGCAGGCGCACAATTTGGCCATCTGCACTTCAGTTCACTAGTCCGCGCGGCAAATGCATTGCCATGTTCATATCCCTATCACATACACACACATGCACACACACACTCACTCAGAGGAAGAGAAAAAATCACAGCCTTTAACACGACAAACATTCATTTCAATTGCCCCGAGTGGCGGCCGCCCCCCTCCCCACCCCCTTCGACACATCGGCCGCCTTTGTCGACGAGGCGTGCCTCGCAGCGCAAAAATGAAATTGTAAAATATTTCACAACATATTTTTGTTGGCGCAGCGTCTCCACTTTCAGCAATCCGCCCGAACATAAATCCACGCCACAGCGCTCGTAAAAGCCGCTGCCCCGCCGCCCTCTCACTTGGTCAGCTCTTTAGCTGCAGAATGCCTCGCCTCACCTCGCCTCACCCCACCTAGTCTTGCGCCCGCCGCTTATGCTACACATTTTTTGCAACGCCTGGTCTTTACTTTTTTGTGGCCATGCACTTTTATGACGCGCCGCTCAACTTTTGACCACTTGGCCGACCGCTACATTTTAATATCCACACCGCGCACAACTGGCGCCCAGCACCAGGCCACACTCTGCCCCAGCAGCCAGAACGCAATCACGTCCAGGCCGAGCCGAGCCCAGCCGGGCCAGGCCAGCGCCAGCTGCCGTCTACCGGCTGCGGCATGTGTCGCATTTTTGCGAACGCCTACAAATATGGCCAGATTTCGCACAGTGCATAACTTCTGCTGGGCCAACGAGGCGCATGGTGAATACACAAGTACAGTAAATACACGGTAACAACGTTTAGGCGACAGCTTAGACCTACAATTTGTTAATTGCAGGCGACAGAGATGGAGATGGACAGAGGATAGAGGATTGAGGATAGAGGATAGAGGATAGAGGATAGAGGACAGAGGATAGAGTATACAGGACAGAGGATAGAGTATACAGGATAGAGGATAGAAGATGGAGGATGGAGGATAGAGGATAGAGGATAGAGGATAGAGGATAGAGGATAGAGGATAAAGGATAAAGGATAAAGGATAAAGGATAAAGGATAAAGGATACAGGATAGAAGATAGAGGATAGAGGATAGAGGATAGAGAATAGAGGATAGAGGATAGAGGATAGAGGATAGAGGATAGAGGATAGAGGATAGAG